>JAAXNX010001077.1:0-20274 GCA_036491905.1 Folsomia manolachei
ACTTCCGATTTGCTTAAATGTATTTTGGGAAAGAACTAACGACATCAGAACTTGTATTCATTACTTTTTGGTAAATTCAGCAATAATTGTTCCCAACTTGATAGGTGAATGAGTGACGATGAGCTGATCTACCCCATTGAAGTTACGTTGGAGTAATGTTGGAACTATATCTGTAAATAAAAAATATAAATAATTATTGGAACCCAGATCGGTACACTACAATTGAATGCAATTAACCTATGCATTTGCTCGTGCAAATCTAGTCTGGCCGATCCTGCATTTATTGATGCTCTAAACCATAAAACCTTTTCCACTACTTCCAAGAAATTAAAACACTTTTGCATTGTTTTTAATTAAATTACCCCCGCCTTCTAAGTATGTAGCAATATGAGGGTAGGTGATGTTCAAATTTGGTCAGAACCGTCGACTCCACACATTCTTGCTAAAACTATGATTCAGAATGACCAAGTGCATGGTTAGAACAAATTTGGCACCACATTCTGACTAAATGTCAAAATCAAGTCTACGGTCTTCCTGTGCCTGATAGTCTTCTATAAGCTCGATTGTTTATAAATCGCATCAAAATTAACATTAAAGTGTCATTGCGGCACCAATCTCCAACTGAACTGCATAATCCTACATACAATTCCTTCCTATAAACATTACTAGGAATGCATTGTCCTGAACCATTTCATTCAAAGGTGTCGCGAGTAGCCGACTGTTTCAACACTAATTGTGTGCAAAACAATTGTGTTTAATTTACAGCTCTAGGCTTTTACAGTATTTGTTGTTCTACCATTGTTTACGTGATATTTCTGCAGCATAACTTGTGCTTTTTATTCTACCGTATTTTAACATAGGACAGTAAATGGTTATAGGAAGACGGCGAGTCCTACTCAATCGTGAAGCAAAAGTAATACAGGGCACCTCTTACTAACTCAATGAAAATGAAGGCTTTTGTTTCCGCACTGTTGATTCCTCTCTATTTCTTTAGCATTTTCCCACTGCACCACAACTAAGCAAAGTTCAATTCAACAATCCACAAGAAGAGCGTAATACAAAACCAAACTTGTTAAACCCCACGTGAAGGTGGGTGGAATGCACAATAATTCTTCGTTAAACCATTTTGTTCTGTGTCTATCGGATCAAAAAATTGCACTTGCAACAAAGAATCAAGATCAAATGTAAAAAACGAAGAAATATTCCAATATGCTAGTACAAATTCAGTAGCTCAGGATAAGATATGGTCTGAGTTCAAATTATGTATACATGAAATTGAATAAAGCAAAGTTTAATAAATTCATTCCTATCTATATTTCACTAACCATGTCAAATGCGTTGCACATCACATGCAATCCGTGTGTGAAAAATTTGCGTGGAAGTTGAGAGGAAATTGACTATAGATATTTAATAAATATTATCGCTAGTGGGTGGTAAAAAAAATAAATAATACATTGCTTACTTTTGAATTTTGTTCATGATAAGTAAATGAGGCTGTCAAATTCAATGCCAAATCTGAATTCCATATATTTATGAACAAGCAAAAAATAAAATAAACAAGCACAATAGTTTTTCTTCCTAGCTGGGTATAATGAAATTGATCACTTTACAAATGCACTTTCAAATTATCACATTTGCTTGAATAAAAATTATGAGCTGATTGAACCAAGTAAATTTGTTCTCAAACGACGAACGAACAATTTTCTGAACCCACTCAAATCCAGATTTATACAGTGATTGGCGTCTCAGTATCACATTTCTAATGCTGATTGAATTCAATCCAAGTCAGTAACAACTCCAATCCCAATGTCGATTAGATATCGATTGATTGTCCCATTTCATTAAAACCAATAAACTGGTTAAAATTGTTCAAATAAAATGTCTGCGGTTCCGGCGGCTGATACAATATTAACACTTTACATTCACTACAGGATTTTAATGTGGTTTTCAATTGATAAAAATGAGGAAAGTCAAGTGTTTCCTGTGCAGTAGCAAAAAATAATGCGGATATCACCCAATAGTGAGAAACAACGGGAGTCTCAAATCCGGTTCGGAAAGTTTTTATTTTTTTACAAGTTTTAACCATGCATGGCATACATACACGGATTCACATAAAAAGACGATAATATTAGCTTGCAGATTAAGATATGAAACGAGGACAATGTGAGAATGTTTTGAGATTCCTCTTGTCTTAATTCCAATTGCCACTAAATAATTTTAACGCGGTGTGCAAATCTTTAATAATTTCGTTGTGTTTTTGTCTTAACCATTGTATGTAAAACAACAATGCTGTCTTTACAAAGTGAGATGAACTGCTCTGACAGCCAACTGCATAAAGACTGAATCCAAACTTGTCTAACGCTTTGCATTTCAGTCTTTTCATTGAACAACGTGAGACTTATGTATTAATTCATGTTAGCCTACCAGGTCTGGTAATGGTGGGCAGCGTACTAGTGAGCAAAACTCATTTACCAAGAAATTTACCTGTACTAACTGGCCACTACAATAACGTTACATATTATTGAAGTTCAGTTACAAAGTCTTAACCCACCAGGCAACCATTTTACTATTAAAACTAAAGCAGACCATTAGCATGCGTTACAGTTCTTGTATAGTTTTAAAATAAACCTTTAAAACGGTTAAAAGTTCTTATTCTGAATTAGATCTCTAGATACTAATGTTTTGTAGTAATTCACAAAGCAGTATGCAGTATTATATGTTAGCATGCATCCGTATTTTGTCTAGTTCATTTTGAAGGACCATTATCTCAATTGATAAGAATTGTAATACGAGTTTCACTATTATAAGCGAATATTATAGTAATTGAATGTTGAAAATTCCACAAAAATTTTGCAGTTGAAATGCTACCATAAAACAAATTGACATATATTTTTACAAAAAATGTCATTGAATGAGAGTAGCTTATTCTTGAATGCACCATAAAATATTCGAGGTAAAACTGATACGGATTTCGTCGAATAATAAAATGAATTTTTATTTTTACTTGTTCACGAATTCGTTCCTTTTAATTTGTGGTTGCAGAAATAATGTTGCAAGTCTAATGATTTCAGCTAATTTTACCAAGAGAAGCCTAAAATCACAAACGAACTGAACTGGATGCCTAGTATTTAACTTGTTGAAATTTGAAAATGCATATTCAAATTGTGACAAAAGACTGCACGGAAGCAAATTGGGGACCATGCCCTCTGGCTACAAGCCATTTTAAATCCATTGACAAAAGAAAAATCCTCATTTATTTTAAACCGTCACCACAAATTATACGTCAACCGTTGTTGGTTGAAATGCTGGATCTGCTAATACATACTTTTTGCAAACAACCTAATAAATTATAAGGTACTGACATTCCCTTTAGGATAATCAGGTAGTGAATAATTGAGCTCAGTATTCAACGTGACCTGCAGTGATGTTTGCAAAATAAAGCATTTTCGGTCACACGTCATTTTTTATTCTTGGACATGCATGCTGACATTTATAAAGCGCACGTGTCGGATTCCGATGCTGGGATTATTATCATGCTGGATTTATTGACACAATCTCATATCCATGCACGAATTAAATGTAAGTTGTTTGAACAAATAAGACCCAGTTTTCAACGAGGTGGCCTGAATCCGATTTATAAAATGTTTTG
The DNA here is from genome assembly GCA_036491905.1 of Folsomia manolachei. Taxonomy (NCBI): domain Eukaryota; kingdom Metazoa; phylum Arthropoda; class Collembola; order Entomobryomorpha; family Isotomidae; genus Folsomia; species Folsomia manolachei. Next base: position 3,650 of record JAAXNX010001077.1, read on the forward strand.
TTTAGTGTCATGAATGACCAAACGGAATTGTGACGGTGATGTTTGCATTTTGGAAATAAACTAGGATACTACTTTTAAATGGACGGCAGAAAAATTTTAAATATTATGTGCCGTATTTTTCTAATTAGGCCAGTAGAAACAGGTAATATCCAGACAAATCCAGAATAATCACAGGATAATTTCCCTCATGTAAATAACCTGATCTCGTCAATCAGCAATAATTTAATCAATATCGAACTCGCCCTCTAGTTCGGGTCGTTCATAATCATTTATAAAACGTATACAGGCTTGAAGGAAACAATACTTTTATGTGCATCCAACTTTGTTATCTTGTTATTTCAATATTGCAATAAAATTTGTTTTTGTGTAGTGAACTTATGTAAGTTCAGCCCCTTATTGTAATATTATGGCTGATTAATGCGAAGCTTTTGTTTTGAGGCAATGCTCTTCTCGATGGCTATCAATCCGTCATTCAATCAACAATCAGAATTTCATAAAGTGTAAAAGGAAGATCTGAGATTTTACATTTGAGGTGCATTCATTTAGTCTCATTTTTTGGATAACGGTGTCCTAAAATAACTTCTTGTTTGTATTTATTTTCATTCCTGGTTGCCCTCAATTCCTTCGCGTAAAATTATAGGATTTCCATCATCCTAAGTACACCGTAATAATTGCAACTTAATGACCAAACTAAACTACACTATTTATCATGCTTAATAACAAGATTACTCCACTACGAGTATCTGCATTTCCACTTCTTTCCTTCAATGAATGAAAATATTCATTGCTCGACATACGACTTACGTCGTGTCAATGAAGGAATAATGTGATGCATTACTAGAGTCTTACAGATGATATTACGATTATTACACAAGTCCGTCAGTGTCATGCCATTGACAGGGTCTGTTGAATTTTAAGGTAGTTCAGTTACTTAAACGCTACTACAGCCAAGCTGTTTATCTCAGTTTGTGAAGCTTTTGTCGCAGCTACAGTCGCCAAGGTTGACACCACAACTAACCACTCTTGAAGAATTGAGGATCGGCGTGATGAAAACCAGAAACGAGCGACTTGTCCATGAGACAAACAAATCTTGCCTTTGATTCGTTCACAATGCTGAAATCTGCACAACAGGTTGATTGCCTGAATTGTTTGGATTGGATTGGATTGGAATGCACGCAAATCTATTAAGAACGAGAGAACGAGCCTATCCCTACCGATGTTCACGTTAGTTCCTTTCACTACCTTGGCTTTATATTTTTCTTACTGATTGGATATCGTTCAGTTCATTTCATTGCTGCTTTATTAATGTCTGAGCATTTTTCTACATTGGATCAATAAATGTCATATCTAGACTATAATGCATCATTCCAAGAATGTCCATCTGTAAAACAGTCGTAAACATTTAGTTGTGGGTTATGGATTGATTGATACACTTATTACTTACTGTAGTAGATAAGTGAGCCTCTCCCCTCACTAAATTATAAAAATTGCCACTATGGATGGAAGGAGGGCTGATTTTGGCTTATTGTTTTACGAAGATATGTGTATTGCTGTTGGTACCCTTTTGTCATTTATTGTTGCGATGTCAAACTCGTCGAACTCCTTGAGATTTGGAATTATATAATCTAATTCATGTTCGACAGGTACTGGGGAGAGAGACTACCTGACCTCCAATTCATGCCCAATTTTATATTACTTATTGACTTATGTATGTTATGCATACTTCAGCCACACTATATATGCATGCATTTAGGCAGGCTTCATGCCCATAGTGTAAAACATTATACTTCTTTTGTTTTATGATACAGTTATTGATATGAAAGGTACATTATGCGAAAGTTTTGTTTGCCCGTCTGTCGCACCCTAGTATCTATATCAAAAAATCAAAAAATCTCAAAAATAGTAAAATTTGAACTTTGGATTCGTATTTCGTTCTAGATCCTTTGGACTACATCCAAATCGGCAAGTTTGGACGTTAACGAAAAGTTTCGTATCGGTTTGAAGCAAGAACTTGCTTTTGAAAGAAACAACGCTATCGAAATAGAACATGATGCGGAGACATGAACATTACAAATCAAATGGAGCTACAAATAAAATGACCATGTGCATAAGCAAGGTATGAAATCGACTGACGCGGTTGAACATGACCGTGTTTCAAATTCTAAGGTCATAATATCGAAATTACTCCGGTCCATCTTAATATCTGTTGCTATATTATAGTTTATTCTTTCTGTGCATGAAAAATGTTCATTGATTAATTAAAATTGGAATGGAAGTAAGCCAGTTGTGTGACAAGGTGATTAAGTTAATTTCAATGAATATTATACTACATCGCCAATGAGTCACTTGTATCTAGTTATTTCAGCCCCAGCGTCTGTGATTTGGAATATGTAGAAGTAGAGTAGAGTAAATAGTATCGTCACAAATCTTGGAAGTAAAGGTTTCAAGATATTCAGCCTTGCACGAGATGGAAAGGAAATTTTTAGATCTAATCAAGTCTCAATCAATCCAGTTAGAAATCTTGAGGTCAGGCTAACTAATAAAGCCTGTACATGCAATAAGTTGAGAGCGCGTGAAAGGCACAGAATGGATCTGGAAATGTTTTCAAATAATAATTGTCTTGGCATCGACTTCGCCATTGACTTGATTGATTGATTACTAATGATTATTAAAATATTCAAGGAAATTAATCACGTACGCCGCACGTATCTTTAAGGTCGAACAATTAAAGCAATACATAACGGTCATTAGTCAAACATAACTTTAATAAACAAGGGTTTCCGTTTCATAGCATCCCTTTACATATGAAAAGCACGTATGCTAAGAAGAATGCGATAAATTAATCCATACAATTGTTTCAATTAAAAGCTAATCCAACTGAGCATTATGTGGAAGTATAATAATTAAAAGATTATGGAGATATTGATAAATATTTTTGTAACTCTTCTAATCTTGCCTGTATTCGAAATCTATCGATAGGCGATTAATGGATACATCAGGTACGGTTGTAACTCTTAGCCACTGTATGACAATGACGATTTAAATACAGTTTAAACGTATGTTTAGCTCAACTAAACATTCATACAGCAGCATTTTTAACACAATTTAGCACCACTTGTTCCCTTTTTACTCATCATTACTCAGACATTCAAACATCACTTGTACACGCTATTAGTACATAAAATATAAGTACGCACATATATTTACAGGCGTGTAATTAGTTGATCATTAATTAACATTAGATATGAGCACGTTTAAAATTTAATTTAATTGATCACGTATTATAATTCTGTATTACGTGCGGTACAAGTTATATGTAGTCATGAAATGAATAGATCACCTCTTTAACGTTAGCTACTTTGTTCGTTGCGATTCCTAATTTTTTTTGCGAGTCTCGTGTAGTTCTAAACACGTAATTAATTTATCTACGGTCATGTTCGTCCTTCTAAGTGAACATACGTTAACATGATATAGCGACCCTTTCTAATATTGTAGTAATAACATGCATATCAACAGTAATTGGAGTTACGACTAGGTTAGAAATACAATCTAAAACGAGTCTGACTCATAAGAATAATATGGAAGATATCCATCCATCACCGCACGTATGCAACTTAAATAAATCACAAATCGAGAAAGTTGTGAAACCCGGCCACGAGTTTTTGCTGGAATTATGTCAATCTTATTATTGTCAGATCTTTTCTTAGTTCGTCGGACAACATCATCAACTGGCAATGGGTCCAAGGATTGAGAGCGACGAAGTGGAATGTTGCGTTTACAACTACGGAGCAATCCTCTGCCACGACCGTCAGCGATTGGGGAAAATATATTTTCAAGCTTTTCCCCAAATTCGAGCATTAATTGAGGTCAGGAGTATTCATTCGGAGAACGCATTGACTTCATGGGCAAAGAGAGTTGAGTAACGGCCAGACCATACCGTTCTATCTTCATGTTCGATGACACGTGCCACCTGGTAAGGCAGTAAGTTTAATTAAATATACTTATAAACATACAATCAGATCCCGCATTTAATCTCTTACCTATCCGTCCTAGGATTATATTTTTCTGCCGTTTTAAGAAAGTGCACACCATCGAACCCTCCAACACAGTATATTCTTCCGTTTAATGTTGCTGTGCCAAAGCTGCTTCTTGGGACCTAGTGGAGTGGAAGACAGTGAATGAATTAATGCTAAACTCAATGTAAAGGCTTTTCGGAAACAAGTCTATTAATCCAAATGAATGAACGGAATTATAAAATAGTTCGTGGTTATGATTCTACATTTCTGTGGGATTATTAACAACAATTAATTTTTATGTAAATAACTTACACTCATATTGCTTATTTTTGACCATTGACCACACATTGTATCATATCTGAAATTGAAAATTTTATAATGTACCTCTCCATTATTTCATATTTGAGGTCGGTAAATATTGGTTCAACCTTTCTGCTGTTCTGAGCCAATTTTTTCCATCACACCCTATATAAATAAAATAACTTAATAATTTTTGTTTATAAAATATGTGAACTTGTTTTAAGAAATATAAAAAAAGTTACCTCCAATGCTGTACACGAAGCAATCAATTATTGCTGTGTTATGAAATGCTCGTTCTTCATGCATAGGAGCGAGAGTTGACCATGTATTAGTCAGTAAATCAAACTTTTCGACGGTGTTTAAGAAATTGTCGTCCGTTTCACTTTTTCCGCCTGTTGAACATTGAAAGTCCCGTGTTGATTAGATGCATGATTTTTTCATAATTTCAGATACAAAAGTCAAATTGCCACAATACCCATTCCTCCCATTGCAAACATTTCTCCGTTAAATCCGGCAACCGATAAATGTGCCCTATGATGCTTCATTGGTGTGGATTCTTGCCAACAGTCTTCTTTCTCATCATAAACCTGAAAACATAAAAGCCGTGTAGTACACTTCATTCCAAATTAGTTGATATTATAGACTGCGTGCGTACCCAAACCAATTTTTCATTTCGCTTTGAGCTCCGCCCACCAACAACGTATAAACGCGAATTGACAAATGCCGCAGCGCACCCATGGACAGCGACAGGTAATGGGGACAAGGACTCCCAAACATTTTGAAGAGCATCATACCTTTCAACGCAGTTTGAGGCTTTATTTATCACTAAATTTCTTTGTTTAAAAAAAAAAACTTTGAATACCTTTCAACTATATTCAACGGAAAGCCACAATCTTGACCACCAATCACGTACATTTTGTATTGCTGACTGGCTACAGCCGCATAAAATCGGCATTGCTTCATAGTTGGGATCACAGCAATATCAGAAAAATCTCTGCCAGACCCATTTTCAAACGGAATACTACATATTCCATCCATCCCCCTTTCCAACCATGAAGCATTCCACATTGCTGAGACTTTGGCCTTGTGACTCTCCGCCGACAGCAAAAATCGCCTAGTTTATAAAATGATGAAAACATTAACTACAAATCATCCAAGGTGCTAAATTTAACTGTAAAGAAAACTCACAGTCTGTTGATTATAGAATCTAACAACACGATGCACCGGACCGTTGTTCTCATCGGGCTCGTGAGTGTCGTCCAATTGTCGGGATAAAATGTTGGTCAATGAATCACGTATTTCTTTTTCCAGTTCTAGATTCCCAGCAATAGCTGGATTATGAATTGCCTCAATCAACAATTGAGGAGGGATTTCTTCTAAATTTAATTTCCCAATTAACTCTCTCATCAGTGGCTTTCTCCCAAGCAAGTCATGATTCACCCATTCCAGCAGACCCTATAACATATTATAATTATAGGTTAACAATTAACTAATATAAAGTATGTAATTTATTAAAAAGTTTACGTACTTTCATCAATTGTCCATCATTATCACAGGCAAGGAATGGAACTTCTAGGAAACCAATCAAGTATTCGGCAGAAATATGTAAAAATTCTTCTCCTGTCATCACTTCACGAAAATGGTCCACAGCAAATAATTTGGCAGTTTCGGCAAGATCGAGGTGATGTCTTAATAGAGCCATTACGTAAATTCCAAGGCATGTGGGGGAGCTCAAATTATTCGTTAGCCACCAGAGGCATAACATTCGAAGAGATGGAAGTTGCAACATATCTGCAGCATCCAAAAGACCATCCACAATTGTTTCGTCCATCTAATGTTAACAACAACGTCAGTTCACAAGTATTATGGCCCTTTAAATCGGTTGCGGGTACCTGAATTTTTCCCGTGTAAATAAAATCCAACACGGATGACAGGACAGAAGGTAGCATATCATGGAATTGAACTTGACCGTTTTGAGATTCACTAAGCCCACAACTAAACATTTTCCTGGTTGATCATACATAAACAATAAATAAAAGATTATTGGCTATATGCGAAAGTTCTCTTTTTAAAATATGAATATTAGTTGAAGTGCCAGTTACCTAAAATAAGGCGAAGCAGCTGCAAGAACAATTTTATGGGCAGGATACTTATCCAACGGGCTTACAGAAATAACCACATCGCAAAGGGATTCGTCATCTCTCATTGATTTGAGTGTCCGCAGCAGTTGGGAAGACATTTGTGAATCGCAGAGCTCTATTTAAATGACAATATAACAATTACACCACTGGTCTGTAAATGACACCAATTAACTATTAAATGTATAAGACATCCTTACTTACCAGTACTACCTTTGGATATTTCTTCGTCAGATTCAGAAATTTCAGGCCGATTTTTCTGAGGAGATATTCTACAAAGGCAGGTTTTGCAATCGCCCAATTTTTGGCATCGGGACCATCGATTGTCGCCATTGCCACTCATCCTGATCATCAGGCAGGGCTGTCCTTGCGTTGGTTTGGTTTATTTTAGAAGAACTACATTTTATCCATGATTAGCGGACACCTATTAAGAGAATCAAATACGAAAAGTCTTAGAGCATGATCAGAAGTAAATAACGTTACATATTATTCTGGTAGAAATCAATACAGTGCAAATTCCGGAATTAAAAAAAAACTAGAAAATTAGAAAAATAACCCTATCCTAAAAGTTCCAGGAACTCTAAAATAATTGTTCGGATAAACAACTTACCCTTCTACTACTTCAGGGAGAATTTATATACCAAAATTACCAAATATTTTATTTCTCCATTTAAAGCAAATCCTGCCTGCACCAGACTAAATCATCTGGCCAGGATTTCTCACTTTCCCTTCAGTCCCATTTCACTGATTTGAGAAATTTTGTACATTTTGTGAAAATGTGTTCAATACTATTTCCTAAACACACAAAATGCAACTTTCGCCAATAACACTTGATCAATGGCAAGTGAAATGTATATAATACAATATTAATGAGCATGTCCAACAAATTATTATCTCACTCACCTCCATCTTGAATGTTTGATTCTTTTCTTGAAGGTATCAATCAAAACCGTGTTTGTCTCTTTGTCTGTCACAACCCTTCCCTATTAAAGTTGCTGGATGAAAGGTCGTAGTAATTTATTGGTGTCCTTATCTTTTCCCTATTTCACAATCCTTGACCTTGATCTTTTCACCACATGCAAAACTCCTTACTTCCTTTGTCACTGCCTTCCAGCAATTTTCACCACACCCACTTACTTACCACTCACAAGGACAACTAACTGCCATATATTTCCCTAGTAGATGGATTTCCAGGAGAAAGCAGACAGAGACAGGATGGTGGAGAAAGGATGTGGTAAGGATACGCACAACTTTCACCACCACCACCACCATCGCCCTCCTTTCTCCGGGTATGCCAGACTGAATTTAGGTCAATCAATTTCTTAGTGACTTGTACACCAACGACATTCCCTATTCTTCCAGAAATACATGGCTCACTCAAAACTAGTATATCACAAATATTAAGTAAGGCATAATATATGTATCCATCCACTGCATTGTGATGTCGGCATGTTGCAGTGACTGGGAAAGAGTGGTGTGGACTGCACCCTCTTAAATGTCAGATGGTTATCGAGTAAAAGTGTTGATATGTTTGCCAAATACTTTATGCACACTTTCGAAGCATATTTAAGTTTTTTTTGGCTTTGATTTTGGAGTCATCTTCTTATCTGAGGAAGTAATAGTTGACTTGGTTCACATAAAACTGGGGCATGAAAGGCAGCATGCAAAAGGTTGATAGTTTTAGGGTCTGATAACGTAAATAAATATTGTGATATCTTTCGTCCCTTGGCCTTAATGTTATTATTGGTTAGTTTTCCAGAAATTGTTTATAGGGTACAAGGGAACTTAATGGATTTCACTGTCGTAAAACCAAATCGAAATTCAACATTTTGTTCCAAGAACGTTGTCTAGATTTCAATGGCACACGAAACTAATCCTTATTCCAACAATTTGTGGAATTGTTTGTTGAAAAATACAATAGTTCCAAGAATAAACAATGAACATTATGGATTATTCTAGCTGAATGGATGAGACAGGATGTACAACTTGAAATCTTATAACTGATCCAGGGAAATCTATACAAATATTATATTACAGAACTGTTATTGCTTCAGTTAATCTGGACCCGATTACTGACGGAAACTTTTCCAGCCCAGTTTATTCATAGAACTTCTAATTATTTGGCTTCCCAACACATATTCGTTGCACCATTCATTGTCCATTTCCAGTTTTGTTATCAACATTTCGTGTCCTTCACCATGCTGTCACACATTTATATGCATATTTGTTTAATAGATTATATGCCAACTATCAAACTAGGTGGATTTAAAATGAATCCAGTTCAAAGCACAGCTTGATTGGTGGCTTAAGTAATAACATGACACTGACTCGACTACATGAAATTTTTTGACGGTCTGGAATTAGAACAGCAAATAGCAAATCATTACTCGAAGCATTTATGCACCTCCATAATCCGGCGGCCGAATAAACCCAATATTCCACGAATCGATGAATCAGCTATACGAATACAAAATTACAAAACAAATAGTAAAGCAAGAAATATGAACACAACGGCACAAGGGTATGTGCTCTTATTCACTTAAGCCAATTTTTTCCATGTTTGATGGACATCAAGTTTTAATATAAAAGCGTACTATTTTTGTTCCATACTTCAAATTGCTTAAAGTATTCAGTGCAGACATATTAACTAAAAAATTCCATACAAAACCATTGCGTTACAATAAAGTGCAGTATTTGTTAAATTCTACTGCCCCGTTCATGTATCAGTTTTATTAAATATCCGCATCCTTATCAAGCTTATATTAATATCGTGACATTAAATACCACCAACAGTGATACGTACATACAACTGGATTGAATGCTGTGTATGACTCTTTCCCATCCTGCAGTCATTCATGTCGGATTGGATTGAAATTAAAGTTCACCATTATCACATGTGTTGTAAGCAGTCAAACAGAAATGAACACTTCTGGTTTCATATCATACAGGCAATCGTGTTGAGCTTATCAAGTGACAGGTTATTTTACAACCGTTCATTTTATTTTAGAGTGTCATACCCGATAGGTCAGCTTGCAGAAACATTTGGATGTGAAACTGATAACCTCGACTAACTCAAGTGCAGTAATTTGGGCAATTAGAGTGATAACATTTCGATTGACAGTGACAATGGAAAATGTGTACTTTTAATGTCCCACACGCCAATAACTACTTCGCCAGTGTTTGAACCATAAAATATTCAACCATTCACTTAAGCACATTCTTGATTATTTATTTCTGCCTCTAACAACAGAAGTTTGAATAAGTGGGTGTATCAGATAACAAATTGTTTCACCCGCATTCCATTCCCAGTTCATAAAATCAAACGTGGAACGATACTCGAAAATAAATCAATCAACGGGACAAAAAACTAAATCAATCAACCTTCAGCAACATTGATTACCTACGACCAATTTCTACCTACAAGAATAGCAGAATGATCATTGAAGCTCGATATATATTGAATAAGTATTATACTTGAGTCAATTGAGTAAACTGATAGTGACTAAGTGAGTACAAAATAATACACAGCCCAACCCTGCAAGAATTGATTTGTATCATCCTTGTCAAATTAATCTTCCTCAATAGTTCAGCTTCTCACTACTGCCGGCCAGCCAGAGATTACTGAATAAGCCCAAAAAAACAAGTCCACGACAGTTTAGTCTAGATGATGTACACTGGATTTCTATTCTAAATCTACCCATCCATTAACAAAATTGTTCAACAATCCTGTTCATAAAACCAGTCAAAACCTTGGTAGAAAATCTTCTTTAGTGGAGATACTTTCTCCTGCACGGAGCAAAACAATATTCAGGATCTTGCAAAATTGAAAGTGATAAAGCTCTAAATCACAAAAGGAATAGAAAGACTAAAAAACTCTGGGCATTTTGTAAATGTTTTGACCTCGTCCTCCTTTCTTGCTCCCATCAACCATCCACAAGAAGAGAAAGTTGTACTAGTACTAACGGAGCAGTCTGGTCTGATCGTGTCTGGGTCTGCCATTTTCTTGTAAAATAGATAACCAACTAGACACGAAAGGAATTTCACGCGTGTTTCCGTGCTCTCTCTCATATCGATCCTTTCTCTCTTGTTCGTTTAGTGTACTATTGCGAACATTGTACAAAAGGAAAAGATATAAACCTAGACCATACCACGTAAAAGGAAGGCCAATAGTAGAGCTAAAACAGGAGGGCAACCCTTACTCCAACTACTAGAACGTATAGAATAACTGAGACTTCATGCGTTGAGTGAAAGCAGACGGCTTGCTGAGAAGATTCCCCATCCAACCAACCAAAAGAGATGAGAATTCCCAAGTTTTGAGAAGTTGTGCCAAATTTCCTCGTGCAAGTACAGAAATACATCAGGTTGACTGCATGCTGTGTTGTGAGTGAAAGTTGGAGAAAACGGACGCACATTTAATTTTTCAGAGACGCTATTTCGCTCCACTTTCTCCTCCATCCAATCCAACCAAGTTCTGGTGCACAAACGGAGCAACCTTCACCATAAACTAGCCAACAGAACGATTTCCTTTCCCGTCTGTCTCAACACAGCAACTGATTCTGCTGGACTGGGAGGAAACTAACGGGCTTTCCAATAAACTCGCCCAGCGGAGCAACAGACACGATTCTGAAATTTTACTCCAAAACCTTTTTCCCATTGAATGTGAAATATAGGCTCCAATTCAGACTTTTGCTATTATAGGGAATGAATTTAACATTACAACTCTTTTTTAAGGCTTGGTAGTTAGAACAAAACGTTGACTTGAAAAATAAGTACATTACATTGCATTCCTTTTACAATAGCGCAACTTTCGTTTGAACAAATTGCTTATTTTTTTTTACTTTTACGATTGAGGCTTAGCATTGACTTGGTTAAAGCCAATAGAAAACTGACCTCGTCTTACATTGTCGTCTTTCAGACCAATTTTCAAGGAATGGAATGGTTGCTGCTGGTTCTTTAAATCTACATTCATGAATTCCCAAGTGACTTTCTTCGACCAGAGATAGAATTTATTAGACTTAAACCGTGATGTGATGAGACTTTCTAGAGAATCTATTTACTTTGGAGAGAAGCATTCAAAAGCTTAAGTAACTGTGGTACATATTGAATCCTTTCAAATATATTAAGTCTAAATAGCTTTTCCTACCGTTGTAGCTAGAGTTGAGTATTTTTTTGCAATCTTCTGCCATAACGTTAACGTCCCTGTCTGCTACTCCTGTCACATTTATCACACAGATTTCTTTATCGTCAAAGTAAACTGGGGATAAACAAAAGTTTGTCAATTACTAAAACTGTCGCTAGTTGAAATAAATATAAAAGGAAAGTCAAGCAAATTGCAAGATGGACGAAATTAATGCCGTCACTCAACAGCAGATTGAAACGCTGCGGAAAAATTTTAATGAAAGAGTTGCCTCTGAGTCACCAGGTGGGTTACAAAATAAATAGTTACACCTTCAAAAAAATGTTATGCGAATTAAAATCTTCTATAAGGGTAATTCTGCTATATGAAATTTAAAATAGACTTCTTCTCGGATGATTGCCTTTTAATCATGGGCATTATAGATTTTATGTTTTTTCAGGATTTCATCCGAATGACTTGGAAAGGTAATTTTGTAATCACTTTACTTTTTCAAATTTTGTGATGTATCATAGATAACTTTTTTCACTTCAAGAGTAAAGAAGGACGACCTATGGATGCGAAGATTCATCGCTCACGCAATGTCCGACTCGAACGATTTAAATGCAGCAGTCACTCTTCTCTACGAATGCTGTCAATGGAGGAAAGAATTCGGCACAAATGGTAGGCCCAACCTAAGACATTTCTGCAAATTGCTTTTTCCCACTTCACTATCTATTTTTGTGGAAACATTTCTTCCAATTACTTCAAACTTAAACCGAATCTAAGGGTGTCTTCACACTTCATATTCCATTCAACCCAGTATTTTGTTTTACATCTTATCTACTATGCTGCAGGGAATTAGATTCTTCTGAATTTGTAATAAATGCCACAAAAAAATGTCGACAACAGCCTCTAGCATTTCAGAGAAGTCATTATTCTGAACCACGAGATACTGCGAGTGCTTCAGAAATTAAAGCATGGGAATTATTTGCAACAAAACAATTTTCACCAGATGATAAGAGCATTGTAGCTGAGCTTAGTTTTGTAATTTGATCATGTATTTTTTAATTTAGAAAATGGCACCTTATTTAATTCCATCTAGTGCTTTCCCATCATGTATATGAAGTTGTTATTTGACGCGATCTTTTTTAAAAAAAATTATTCTCTTTTAGCAAAACAGTCGACACAGAAAACTGTCCTTTTTATTTTTTAATCATTTTTCACCTTAGCGAAAGGAAAAAGCTGCAGGCCTTGTAGTTCAGAGCAAAAAAATAGTATTATTTCCAGACAAAAGGTTATACCCGTTAACTTTGTCTTTTGTGTGATAAGTTGAGTCTGAACTGAATTCGTCTCAAGAGAGAAATCGATAAGCACATAGTATGTAATCGTCGTCCCCTGACCTAAGTTTCGTTGGTTGGCCTATTGGAACATTGGTAGAAACAGAACAAGAAAAAGCGTTGAAGCATTATTGCTTCCGTTCTGTCTGAACCTGGTTATCAGCCAGTCCCAGATATCAACCAGACTCAGCTTCAGTTCATCCACATATCCAGCCCTGTTCAGCATCCTGCAGTAGTAGTTGAGTTGTGGTTAGAGATGTCACAAGGAGAAGAATGTACCCGACTACTTACCAGGCATCCGTCGATATCAATAATACCGGTTTTTTCTGACGTAAAGAAAGTCAAAATGGAGAAGAAAAGCCGCACCGCATACAAAAAGAGGAGAGACGAGAAAATAGAGAGAGAGAGATGAGAATAGAAATACTGCTTAACTTGAAGGAAGAAATCATTTCATTTTTTGTCCTCAATTCACTGTCATTCATTTCTTACTTGGCTTGGTTGCGTCTGCGGTGGTATGGTCAGATTCCGTGATTAAAATTGCTGAAATCAAATTGTGTTCAGATATGAATAGCTTTCTCTTGAATCCTCTGCGTCAAACTGCAGCTAGGTTCCATCTCATAATTATATATATAGTTTGTTCCATTATTACACGACTGGTCTCATTGAAGTAGAACTCCTCGTAACTTTTGTGATTATTGATTCGTCCCGATGTAGTTGATGATTAGGCTATCGAGATGGAAAGAACGTTCAATTTTTTATTATTTGATTCACATGAAAAATCCAAATCTTTATTTAGATTTAGTGATCGACTTATTTTCGAGGCAAAAGCTATTTCACTTGATGTAAACGTGGTATTGGGATATTCATGATATCTTTAAATACATCCATTTTCGTTTTAAATCCATCTTTGATTTAATCCTGACATGATATGACACCATAACTTTTGAACCAAAAACCCCATGCACTCCATTCAGAGCTTGTTGATTGAAAGATGTTTTGAAATCAAATGCAATGGTTGATGTGATGGTGTTGGCCCGTAGTAATATTCCGTAGGTGGTAAAACTTACCAGCAGGTTACTTATAAACACCACATCACAGGCAGCGGTTTGCAATCACGATTTTTCTTTGCTGATTTCCTCAACCGGCCAACTTTAATGAAAATGCTGAATAGAAAAGATCCTCGCAAGAGTTAAGGTAAATTAAAACCGCTTGTGCAATCTCAGTCTACAGTGAGCCAACAACGTGAAGTTAATGAGTTGAGAGCTTTCTTTACATGGCACTGTGATTCACAGTCGGTGAAGGAGAAAGCACTACAAAACATACCCAACCACACCAAGTTGCTTCATTCTTTCTACTGGTTCTAAATGGCACCCTCTGGACTTCTAGATAGGAAAAGGCTGAGGTTAAAAATTTCATTTCTAAAGCTTTGTAGAAATGTGTTGGTAATTCCCCTACCTCTACGTAAAGGGTTAGATTTTAAGAAGTTTGTTAGATGAGTGAATGAGCAGACAAAATTTTAGTTAGTGGCTCAATGCAGTTCACTTCTTCCATTCAACTTTTTCATAATAAAGGATAATGTTGCAGAAAAGATCTCAAAAAAGGTAGTAGGGTGGATGGTGGGTTTTATTGCTTCGTCCAAACTCATCTAGGGATCATGTAATTTTATGGGAAAAGACTTACTTGGGTAAAATTTTATTTTCGCTTCTCACTTTCCAGTATCCTCCGAAGCCTTCATTCAAACTTTTTTTGTCTGTGAGGTAGAAAGTAAAATGCTTAAAAATATTACTTTCACCCTTCCTTATGCTTTGCCTTTCCCCATCGGGAAGGAATTCAGTATTACATACACACATTCCGCCGTCTGAAGAACATTATGATTGAGGTTCACCACGCAATCAAAATTCTAAACCTTGTCCGCAACCCACGTCTTATTCTATTTCTTAGTTTTATGGAGATCTAAAAGTCTTTGTATCGCCAAGGTGTGAGGACCTTTAAAAGAGTCGTTTCTTGACTAAATTGAGTCATAAATGTAGAGTATTGTATTTTAACGGGGCAAGTTTAATGATTTCGTTTCCCTTGGATTAGATTTGGACGAAACAAAACTCCCTGCGGACTTGCTTGGAAAAGGTGTTCTCTTCGTCAGGAATAAGGACAAGTGGGGAAAAAAGCTACTTATTTTCAAAGCCAAACAACATACCAAGGGTAACTCAACCACTCAATAAATTTTTATACTAGTGAAATAAATTTTGTATAATATATATTTTACATAAGGGACCGTGGATCTCGAGCTTTTACAAAAATTTGTCGTCTACTACTTTGAAAGAATTGAAAAGTAAGCAATAAAATTGTTGCTTGCTTGACTGCTTGCTTCTCAATTTCTTGCGTGCTTGTACTTATTTTTCAAGCCTGACTCAAGACACATCTGTCCAACATAAATACTTTTTTTACTTGGTTACATGAAGAGCAGAGCGTATATTTGTTTGAGTTCCGTTTCCATTCCATCCAGCTGGATGCTGGTGTATTTGATACGAAGAATTGCTTTCTCTTCATGTTGAACTAACAACCAACTGCAAGGAAAGAGAAGGGCAAAGGAGTACATTGTAAACTTTTGCAATAATACGAGAATATCGCAATATTTTCACTTGTTTCCTTCGCCTAAATGCGCTCACCCGCTGCTCCGTTTCGTCTGCTACTATTTTCAGCCATTACTTACCGTAGTGCTGAGCTAACAACTTCCCCTTTCTCTTAAATGTTGGAGAACTGTTGGACCCTGTTTTCTGCTCCACTTTCTCCGTGAGATCATCCACATTTCTGCCGCTGCAACTAAACTAAATCCAAACTTCCTGAGCTGAATAAAATAGTATTTATGTCAGGAAGTTGTGTATTGATCAGGCAGCCATATGAGTAGTAATTCTTTCATTCTGGTTGGCAAGCGTAATGTATAAATGTGCTTAGACATCAGAATTAAGAAAACGCGGCCCTTTGCTAGTATAAGATCAAAAACAAATCCATTGTTACGAGCTTTCCTTAGCTTTCATCCCAAATGTTTCTGACATCTTGGAGAAATTGATGAAGTAGAAATCCACAAACAATATTCCGTGGCCAGCAAACTTTGCTTTTGTTTTCTGGCGAATGGGTGGGTCTACGTATTGTTGGATTTTGACAAAAAAAATTCTCAATTCAGATTTGCAGAGATTTGTAAAGAAAGATGACTTTCTAAAACAAACTTTGCAGTGTACTTGACGAAGTTTATTTTTTGGAGTACACCCAACTCATGCTGTACCATGATATTTATTTAAAGATCGATTTTGTGTTTTCCACGGCCTGGAGCTTATTCACTCAAAGCAATCGACTTGATCTATTGACAAACCCATATTATTTACTTCACATACAGGGAATCCAATAGTGATCAGATTTCTATAATCTTTGACATGAAAGAAACTGGTTGGAACAACATGGACATGGATTTTGTTCGATATTTGATTACTCTACTTAAAACGTACTACCCTTATTTCGTCAATTATGTAAGTTATCCATCCTGTCGTTTCCATTCCATTTACTAGTATTTGAAAGTGAACACGGGAAAGTATTTTTGCTTAATACCTTCAATGAAATAACTAGAAGCTATGATTTATTTAGCAGGGGTGGAGTTGATGTTCCGTATCAGAAGATTTAGAACTAAAATAACTTTTGATCTTTTGAATTTTCAGTTGATAATCTT
>JAAXNX010001078.1:0-20273 GCA_036491905.1 Folsomia manolachei
GTCTAGCATGGCAATTTCCAAGGTACACGCTCAAGAAAGACGAAGAAGAAGTAGAAGTGTGTCCCAGTCCAGCAAATCCAGTGCAGACCGTGAGGCTGGGACAAGTTTACTCTCCGACCAGGATGACATGGAAGACCGAAGTATTCAGGTGCAAGTCATTGTTCCTCCAGATGATGATTCTGACCGCACCTCATCCATAAGTACGATACGAAGTCGGAGTGTTGCGCCTGGACCTGTGCCCCAACAACCAAATCAAGCAGTACCAGCAAATTCCAACAGTGGCCACGGATATTCATTCAAAGCTTTGAATCATGGGAAAGAAACTGTGACCGTAGTGGAATGGCTATCCATGCCTCAATTTTACATTGTAGCCATGATGTACATGTCAACCCGATTGAATGTGAATATAACACAGGCATACATGCCCCTGTATGTTCAAGAAAGTTTAAAACTTCCCTGTGGCTCTGTCGGTAAGTCCTGCAGACCCCAAAATAATCATGGAATGCGTATCGTTACATGTTTGTATTTTGATTATTGTCAGCTACCGTCCCACTTACAATGTTTTGCTCAGGATTTGTTGTTTCCATTTTCATTAAACTTCTCAACAAATATCTTGGACGCCAGTTGGCTTACGGGTTTGGTGCTCTGCTGTGTATAATTGCAGCTCTTTTAATTATACTACTGGATTGGAGTCCAGGAGGTGTTATGGCTGAGAAAGGGATTTACGGGGTAGCAATTTTATTAGGTAACTAATAAAAATTGATGATTAAAGATGGAATAGCTTTGGACTGGATTTGTCAATGTTTTAGGTGGTGGAGCCTCGGCGATACTTGTCACCAGTTTGGCAATTACGGCTGACATGATCGGGAACAATGTTGAGAACGGAGCTTTCGTGTAAATTGCTTATGCCCTCTATTCACCTTATCGGTGGCATAATTTGAAGGTTTTGAATTATTATAGATATGGAGCAATGAGCTTCTGCGATAAGTTGTCTTGCGGCCTAGCCGTCATGCTGATCAATGAGTAAGAGTTGGAAAGGCATTATTAATTCAAATACAGTGTGTACAATATTACTTAAATGTCTGTCCTTCAGGTTGAAAAAGTACAATCCTGATACCGGGTTTTACCAGCGAGTTTTAGCATATACGGCAGGAGGTATTTCTTAAATACCACACATAAGTTTATGGCAATTTGTAAAGTATTAATTTAACACTTTCCCTTTACAGGTTGTTCTTTGTTGGGAGTACTGGGAGTAATAGGATTAACGTTCATAATTTACAAACAAAATAAAGCTAGCACAAACGAATGATAATCGCGAAACCTTTTACACAATAAAAAAGATTTTAACAAGAATTTATTACATCTTTGGTTTTCGTCGAATTAAAGCAACATTAAAAGAGCTGTTTTTGGATGAGCAATAACAATTGATATTCATACGCACATGATACACTAGATGACACAGAAACTTGGCTTAATATACTTATCACAATCATTTATGTAGAAAAATAGTTTAAGTGAAGAGAACATTTCTTGATAATTTCGTAGTTATTTTTGGCATTTCCAAGCTGCCATCATAGACCAAATACCTAAAGCTCTCATGTATCCAATGGCCCGATATTTATTAGTGTGAACAAGTGCTTCCGGAGTTTCAAATCCCATCCCAATCCTCTCATAAACTGTTCGGTAAATTCCTTCAGAGGTTTTAAAACCTTCATCGACCAAGCCCTGGAAATAAAATAAGTGTCAGTAAGTAATTTTATTTTGTAAGTAATTTTTTTCCGCATTTGAAAGAACAACTTACATTCTTAATCATGGTGGCACCCAGAGTATACGAAACTCCTGTCCATGTTTCTTCACTTTGTATCGTGAAAATGTCAATCGTGCCGTTAGGATTCATTCCATTGATCGCTCCCATAGTGCCATCCCTTACTTTCATAACGTTATTCTCGTAAATAGTTTTCAAAGCACGCATAACATTGGCTTTAGGAAAAACTTCCGAGTCATCAATTCCACACATGGCTAGAAACCAATGTCCACAAAGTTGGTCAGACATGATACTTTCTCCATGAACGGATCCTGACGTATCAAATCTATAATAATTTCCAGTCCAAAGTTTGTCATGGAACGAAGCTTTCCCTCGGTCCAACGTATGTTGATACTCATCAGCTAAGTTCAGTTTGTTTGGTAGATCAGAACTTTTTAGCATATCTATCATAGCAAAGAGGGACGCAAGCCATAAGCTTCCGCAATAAGCACTGTAAATTGTAATAAGAAACTTTTTTAATTGGTGGCAATTAAAAATAAAAATACCGCATATGTGAACTACTCACCTGGCACCCTTCATTACCCACGTGTCGTAAGTTTGATCCGCAGTTCCAGCATTTTCAATTACTCCGTCGCCATCCTTATCCCACTCTAAAGATTTCCTCATCACTTTTTCGCATATTGGCAGCAAATCGTTCAAATATATTGAGTCGTTGGAAGCTTTCCAATCTCGGAACACTTGTAGAACAAATTTTAGATTCAAATCTCTCCAGGTAGAAACATCTAAAATAAGTACAATTAAAATAATAAACATCTTACTCATCAGAATCATATACTGTAAAATAGACAATATACCATGCATCAAGTAGGAATTTATTTTGAGGTAAGGATCCTCAGAAGGATCTCCAACATCGTGAGGAACTGTGTCAGCGACTTTTCTCGGACCGCGATGCCTATTAGAAGAATGCATTGCATTGCACGCAAACACTTTATTTTCCTGCTTTTATAATAACGGATCCCAGAAAACTTGAAACAGGATTAAACAAAAGTACCCGTCAAATAAGTGACATCTCATGGTATCGTCCTTAGCATTAACCGCATCTGCCATGTCGTACCTACAATACCGAGAGAGGGTAAACATATTAGCAAGGTTTGGATATAAAATTATAAAAATGACTTACTGCAAACTTTCTTGAAGTTTTGGCCTGAAAAAGAGAAAGATATTAACATTTCGGGATGGCCAACTCCACAGGGAAATGATAGAAGCTATATAGCCTCGTCAAATTTAAATTCAGGATTGCTACTTACCAAAGAATAGATAAAGCGAATGATGCATAAAAGTGTACATCATCTGAAAACAACATACTGACGGTATAACAAGTTTGTACCTGTCGTAAGATAATTGCTTTCTTACAAGTATTGAACATTCTATATTCATGAGCTTCGAGATAACAAAACCGTCCAAATTCTGTTCGTACGTCTTCCTTCTTGGTCACTGTCTTGGGTAAAGTGTCTGTATTATATTCCAACCACATAGTGCCTCCATCAGAAATAAAGTACGATTCGTTGAATAATGCACTTTTGAACCATGATGGGAGGTTTCTAGTTGTAAAATTAAAAAAATAGTGTTATTATTATCTCTCAAATTAGGAGCATCTACCACAATAAAGTATAATTTACAAGCTATTCTTACTGGTCCATCAAAACCGGCAGCTGCCACTTATCTATTCCTTGTTCCCATTTCTTGTAATTTAAAATGCATTGCGATGCCAGATTTTGAATGGCGACGGTTGTAGGTTTATCTTCACTGCCCTCATCGGTATTTCTTTTAATATACCGTGTGTAACGGCTAAAAGAAAGATATAGACATATCACAAAAATGACAATAATTGGTTGCAAATCGAAATATCGTTATGAATTATAACTCACCGCGTGTGAGTATATTGCTTTCCTTTAAACCTTATGTATGGTTGGTCCCAAGCTAGTGTGAAGACCATTTCCTCCATTCCCTTCGGTCCGACCTCTGTGATACAATTAACCGCTATTCCCATTTCCCCTTTCGCTAATTCATAAGAACAACTTTCTGTGTCTAATCGGCCAGTCTTGTTTAATTTTAACCATATATCAGATCCAGTTTTCAAATCAAATTGATTCATGGAGGAAACACACTGTCCTTTCTAGTCAAACCAGAAAGATTTTTGAACTTCTGTCATACAATTTAAAAAACTCACAAGCAAACCTTTTCTAAGCATCCAACTCCATAAGTAGTTTGAATTCCTTCAATCATGTGCTCCAAAGCAACTCCTTTCACCGTAGCAGAGTCTTTCGTTATTGAAAACGTTTGACTAGAACATTTTCCATTCTTGTCATTGCTGGACCCAGTTCCATTCTTAAACGTAAAAGTAATTGAGACTGTTCGTTTTTCAGTACTATTATTCTTGATGGTCCACTGGAAAGCAGAGCAAGGGAGACAGGAGTCCTATCAAAAAGTAGAAGTCTTTTACTTAACAAGAAGAAGGCGTTCAACGCTAGCCAGTCATTAGCGAACTAGTCGAAGTCTCCGAATCTCCTCTCAATAAAACCATGGTATGAGAACAGACATGACAATTAAAGTATCTTAGAGTAGATGCTCGCAAAGAAAGCAAACAAGGAGTAAATTACATTATCGATTTCTGCTCAAATGAGAAAGTAGTTCGAATACAGCAATAGATTGCTTACCACATAATCATGGGGAACGACAGGAGATACTTGTTTACACTCAAGTACCAGATTCAATTTAGGAATTGAATAAGTATACCAGGCCCTGGGGTATAGACCAGTGTAGTTTCCGTCACTAGGATTAAATGACCAGTCCCAAGCGCTTAATTTGCCACTCTCAGGTTTGCCAACTCCAGAAAGAACTTTTTGATAAAGTACACCTCCTTTGGAATCTCTTACACATAAAATGAATTGGTTGGCATCCACGACATCATAAGTATAAATGCCTGGAGTCATATGGTATCTGCAAAACTCCCCTTTGAACCCTCTCCCAATAGAGCCAGATCCAATTCCTCCAATAGGAACACCTAATCATAAATAAACAGTTATTACAAGTTACCAGAAATATATTCCACCAAACCAACAAAACGTACCATATATTTGCTTTCCATTTAGGGTTATGAAATCAATAAAGGGCTTCACTCGACGTATGATCCATGTTTTCACGTACCAAAATATATACCTTCAAATTCAAACGCATGAGTATGTAAATATAAACAAGCAAAACCGAATCATGAACACCACGATTGATAAGTAAATGTGGTGTATCATAGTAGTGCTCACCTAATGAACAAGGGAAGTAAATCCGGAAGTTGTTTTAATCTTGGAATGCAAACTGAGTCCCACGTCTCCGGAAAGCGATGATCCATTCTACGGAACAATAGAATAGAAGCCAGTTTTCTCAGTTTCACGTTTCTACTTTGGTTTCGCAAGTTATTACTGGGTTTCAATTACATGAAATACTAATGCAATGATATAGTCAAAAGCACAAGATGCCGCAGAGATTAGTTGGAGAAAAATGTCTTACCGAACACTCCAACCAAACTTTTTGCAGAGCTCATAACTGGAAGTGCCAGCTATGTCGGAGGAGTCACCGGAAGCTGCTCCAGAATCCACAGAAGGATTTCTATTCTCCATTACAATGTCTATCAGAATTTTATGCTGTAAACAAGTAACAGTAACATTAATAAAGTTAATATAATGCTATCATTGGTGGAAATTACAATGGATCCACTCGATCGAACTCAGATGAAATTGTTAGGACCTCACTCCACAAACTTACCAAATTTATTCGAGGTCTACAAAAATTGTAATCTCTGTCTATTGAACAAATAATAATCAACTGTCCACACACAATTAATTTGGTGTTAAATTCCCAATCATACAGGACAAAAGATGACCTTCCTTCAGTCAACTTGGTCTTTGGACAGTTGACAGGGTATACCGGGTGTTTCTTAAACGAATGAATTAGAGATATGCACTGACTTTTAATTAAAACCTGTTTTCATCTTAAAATACACCCAGTAATTCCTCACACTACCAACCTTACGCGAATAGAGTAAAATTACATGTATAATGGGTGTATTAAAAAAAACAGCTGACCTGGTAAAAATCCTTGCTCCCCTTCGCCTTGACGAATTCCAGGAATTCACTTTTCTAATGTGTGCCTTCAATTTCAACGTCAATTTTAAACGTCGTCAAATATTGACAGACCCAAGTGACACTGACGTCCACCCACGGGGAATGTCAAATTTAATGGGATTGAGAAGAATGAGGAGATGCCGATCCTCCACTGACTGAAAGAAAACTCCAATAATTTGGGAAAGAGAAGAAAGTTGGTCCGATGGACTCCCGCAACTGGATTCCTTCCTGGACAAATCTCCCTTTTAATCATTTCCCAACTGGAGAAAGCTGGAGAAAGCTCGGAAAACAGGGAAAATCCTAGATTACAATGTTTTCATGTATGGGAGAGAGTTTTGTTTTCCCTTATATTTTATTCATATCCTCCTATGAATCTCCTGCATTTTCCTCGGGAGTGAATAATATGAACATGAAGAGTGACAAAACATAAAATGAACTGAGTTTCGAGTGTTGGATTATTTGTTGAGCAACCAGAAATTCGTAAAAAGTTTAGTTCTGATGGAGATGAATGTGAAGTCTGACCAATTTTCAAAAATATTCCTAGCACAACAAAAGTTCGTGTTGGAGAGTAATGATGAAAGGGTTCGGTGGGATGAAAAGATTTCTAATTTGTCCCTCTGGCTTATGGTTGCCTATCCTGACACCTTTTTTATCTTTCTCCACAGCCAAATTATGTGCAAGACAGCTAAAAAAAAAGAAAAAGGAGAACAATACTAGGAAAAGAAAGTCTTTTCCAACCTGTCTACGACTCCTTACAAAACTCATCAAACCACAATGTGGGACATGACTCTATTTACTGTTTAATGACATTTTTGTGGCTCAAGGGAAAGAAGGAGTAGGTGCAATAGTGCTATCTCATTAAGACACTCCGAAATGATTTTGCTGCTACGTTCTTAATTTTTCCGAGCCCAGTTATAACCGGGTATTTTCTCACTTCAATTCTCAGGCCAGTTGAGTCCCATCCATGCAGAATGGAGAAAGTTGTGAAGGTTGGTTTGATAGAGATTTGAGTTTTTGACTCACACTTTCACCTTCACCAGTTGAGGAGAGGAGACTCAAAATAAGCTCCCGTTTCCTAGATTCCAGTCATCTCCACTTTCACCTTGTTGATCCAGGCCTGAGTTTGACGTGGACGTTGACGCAGCTGCCTCTTCTTCCTTCTCCTTGTGTAAGAGGAATTGATCAATTATGGGTGAGATGTATTTCTGGAAGGGTGAACCATATCTTCTTCATCATCACAAGGAATTATTTGTCAAAGTAAGCAAGCTTCGGGAAAAGGAAGATGAACTTTTCCTTTGCCATCGATAAAAAGGGGTGAAAGTTTTCTTTGCTTTCTCCACGCAGAATGATGCTTTAAAATAAGCAGATCGACATTATGTACTTGTTCGTGCATGATAACAAGTGGGGTGAAGTTATAATTCTGGTTTCTTGGTACAAAACTAGTGGAGTTGCTGAAGTTTTGAGTGTTGTTCTTGTCAATGTAAGACGTGCAAGACCAATGATATATGTGACCTATAGTATTGTGTCTCATTTGATTAGATCAATGTCGAACACTTAATTTAATATTCAAGCGTTACCATCCACCGGCTAACCACCGCCTCTCACCCTTAAGAAGAACAATGAGTACCAACGGGATTGTTACCTATAATTGCTCTCCTTATACAGCATAATGTGGTTAGTAGGAGAACTGGGTGTGGTGCGATTATATTTCAGTCTTCTCTTTGGCATACTGATCAGATCACCTTTCACATTTCCATGATTTGGCTTTGCCATTTTAATTAACCCCGAGGAAGAGAAAGCTGCTTTCTCCTCGCAAAGCCGAGCTACTCAGGAATATGCCGTTACAGCATGAATAGGAAAAGTAATTTTGCCTAACAATAATTCACGTATCGATCAATGCGGTCATGTCATGTTATCCCTTTGACGTACAAAATCAAAATCCAAGCATTACGAAGGATCCTTTAACAAGTTTCGGATTCCATCATTCTATCATTTCTTTGATTGTCTCGTGTTTCCGGGCTTTTCTTTCTTCACGAGTGAAGTCAGTCTTTCACAATATACCCACTTTGTCGTCTTTCTATTACGAGTGTAGTCTGTAATCTCGCGTTACGAATACGAAGGAGGATATGCCAAACAAGATTTTGCTTTTCCGACGTAGTTTCTTTTATCTTTTGAACATTCCTGTGCGATTTGTTTTTCTATTGCATACCTTATATATATGGCTCATTAATATTGATTTTTTTAAAACAACCGAGCATTGAAATTGCCTCTTTTATTCGGTCTCCTTTGTTTGATGCAGTACACGAAAAAAAAACAGCTTTGAAAAGTTAAGGAAGCTGGCAGTAAACCAAGTTGAGGCAAAGAATCAAGATGGACTTTTCCAGCACAGAAATAGAAAGCGACCGAAAAGAGTACACAAGGGAATCAAAAAAAGTTTTCACGGACTCAACAATGCAATCAGGCTTAGCTGAATGGAACACGGCAGGACACATATTGCTCAACTCGCTAAGAAAAGAATGAAAGTAAAAAAAACAGATGAAAGACGACACGCAATATTCCCTGAAGTCCTATGAATTTCATTTTGTCTACAACTTGATCTGAGCATTCTTTCATAACTGCATGCGTAAAAAAAAGTCTGGGGATTTATCGGAGAGTCAGCTCGTTGAGGCAAAATTCTTCTTAAATGTTATTTGCTTGACAAAGCCAATAAGTTCATATTAATTCATATCGTGCAAATGTCTGTTTTATGAACAATAGAAAATGATATTGATATTGTAGGTATGAATTAATTGCCAATTAATTATGGGCGACGACCAGATGACTAGACCTTGAACTTATTTGTTCTGACGTTTTATTGGAGGTACACGTATCGCACGAAATTATTATGCTACTGCATGACCATGAACCTCAACCATGTCTACCAGTAATGAAAGATATCCATTCGAGATGAGCCGTCAATCTGGTGAAGACAACAGGATGTTTTCTGCCGCATACTTTAGACCCAAAAGATAGAACTCCTACTTGGACAAACCAAAGATGATTAGAATCCTTTGGACGCTGACAAGCATGATCTTGCTTGACTGGACTACCGACAACATTCTGCTTAGCATTGACACAATCATGAATGGAAAGTCCGGCTTTGTTGGGGTCGGCATCGTTCTCAGCTTCGGTATGGTTTTCCAAGAATTCAGCAACCAAGGGACCACCGCTATCTCCGTGGCATGGACTTTCATATTCAATGGTTCCAGTGGGTTCGGATTCTGAGGTAGAATTTGCTTCATCCGTGGATAATGCATAGGACTCTTCAAGAATGCCCACGGACACAATCCGCGTGGTGGAGTATATAGCTTCTGTAGT
This sequence comes from Folsomia manolachei, assembly GCA_036491905.1. NCBI lineage: Eukaryota > Metazoa > Arthropoda > Collembola > Entomobryomorpha > Isotomidae > Folsomia > Folsomia manolachei. The sequence goes on from JAAXNX010001078.1 coordinate 9,301, forward strand.
TTCCGTTTCTTCTCCTATCACTGGGTAAGTGGAGGTTTCTACGCTGATGGGTGTTGATGTTTCCACGTCCACTGGATGTGCGGAGGTTTCTTCGCTGTTTGGAATGAGTTGACGCTTCAGCGTCTACCGGATGCGTTGAAGTTTCCAAGTTTATTGTTGAAGGAAATTCAGTTGTAGGTATTGTTGGTTCAATTGGTTTGAAAAAAGAGTTCTTGGTGCAAATGTGATTTCCAGTCACAGACCCGGAGAAATGCTCTCGGCAATGCCCAGTCGGAATAACGGTAGCAGAAGCTTCCCGAAGAATGGGAGAAAGCTGTATTTTTTTGGCTGAGAAAATTGAAACAATAAAATGGGAAAGTTTAGATTAGCAGTCATGAAATAGTGCCTCATCGCCAATCCGAAGATTGTATTAACTGGGTATGCTTTATAAATTTTATAAATTATATGTTACCACTAACCATCAACTGCACCCCAACCCAATGTTTTAAGAGACCATCCGGTAAATGAGTTTGACTCTGTGTACACACTTGGCAAGAAAACTGGCTGAACATACTCTGTGAATGAAAATGTGACTTAGTCAGAAATCTTTTGAAGAATGAAGGAAAATTGTAGATGTCAAACATTCTGGTCACATACTTGTAATTTTTACAGCGTTCACTCTCACAATTGCAATGTCATTTGCTCCTGATCTTGGTTCATAATTAGGGTGAATGAACACATTGCTAGCGATATTTTCGTATTGGACAGAACGATACTGTCTTGCATACAAATTTTCTGCACGATTAGACAAGTTGTATGTCCCAAACACGAGATCAACGGAATGGAGCCTAAAAATAAGAAAGATACGCCAATAAAAATTGTGGATTATCCAAAATTGAACGGCACATAGTAAAATTCTTACACATCTCCAGGAGTTTCTGGATTATCAGCCTCTAAACAGCTTGCAGACGTTAAAACATGGGATGGGTCAATCAATGACCCGCCGCAAAATGAGCCTTGATTGGTGAGAATGATAACCATGAAAGGATATTGGTGTGGAAGAGATTCAACGCCATTTACGACACGTGTGTGTTGCTGAATTCTCTGTTCAATGCCATCCTGATAAGTTCTAGTGTGGAATCTGGTGTTGATCCTGGCATCACTTGGAATAGGTCTTGAACTACAAACTGCAATAAGGTCATTGTTAAAGGCGCTGCCGTATTCGTTCGTGGCTGGAGAATCATCTGACGCCTTCATGGGTCTAACAACATAAGATAACTTGAATCCCCTAAAGTTTAAAAATCTGGAGGACACGAAACGAATTGATAGACTGTTCTCTTTTGATATGATTGTGAATGGCATTTTGTGGTTGGCATCTCCGGCAAACCTGAATGTAAATAAAATCAATGGTATAAAGTTTCTGGGTACACAACAGGCATTACTCAAAAATCTGTACCGTCATGTATTTATCCCAATTTCCAGTATCCGAAACTGAAACATAATCCGAAAACGAAAATAGCCAGGGCTGAGTGACCACATCAAAGAAAGTCGCTTCTACGACGGTTCCCGGAATGCTCTGAGAAAGGTCTCATCAGTAATTCAATTCTTATTGATAAAAGTTTGAGAAATTTTTGCATACCTCAATAATCCACTCGCACTGCGAACCTAATTTTTTAAACAGTCAACAGTTTCACATGAAATCCCATTAAATGATTATTTGTCAAATTCAACTTACTTGAAGGATAGTTATTTGGATAGTTGGGTGAGGTAATAAAACCAAATGTCCCCTCCGTCAAATTCAGATACTTTCCTCCACATTCTATAAAAAAAATATTAAAACTCGTTCTACTGAAATATTGGGAATCTGGTATGATATCAGGCTCATTTATGTAATAAGTACCTGGCGAAGGCTCAAATGGAGGATCAGACGAATCCTTATCTTCTTTTGCAGAATATCCTGGAACCGTGTAAACTCCTTTCGTGAAACTTTCTGCAGAGAGTCTCTCAGAATGCGTTTCAGGTGACAATATTTTTTCAAATACTCTGAAATCTACATCCTACTCAAGTGAAAAAAGATATTTTAATTCAATATAATGTAAAATATAAATCTCTCAAAGTTCGCAAACGATTTTGCATACCTGAGAAAAAGCGGTTCCAATAACCAAAATGAGGATAACTGATTTGATCGAATTCATTTTGAGCAAAATCCGCAACTTTGGCCAATTCTAGTTGGAGATCGCACAAATATCTAAGCAGTTTATGCATTTATACCCCATACAAAACATAATTAATTCATCCCAAGTGCGAAATTAAAGCTGTCGGCACCTGTCCGCTTTGCTGAGTAGTTATGCATTGCTAACATACATCGACATTTCTAGAAAACAATCAGCTTCAACTTGTCCCCCATAAAAAACTCTCAAAGTTCATTGAAACCAAGATTGATGGACTTGACTAGCCGATTTATTCCCGATAAATGAATTATTCAACTTCTAGCAGTGTCCAAGCACAAGATATCTGGATATTAAGTGATTATTATAATTGTATTATTCATTCCATTTAGTGAGCCGTAGGTTTGTGACCATCCACATAAAAATTCCTAGTTGCAGCAGGTAACGTTATTTTTAATCCTTCTAGCTCTTTTGTCAAAACAATTTGGCAGCCTAATCATTCCATTTAGTGAGCCGTAGGTTTGTGACCATCCACATAAAAATTCCTAGTTGCAGCAGGTAACGTTATTTTTAATCCTTCTAGCTCTTTTGTCAAAACAATTTGGCAACCTATAAACAACATCATAAGCGTTTATATAAACGTACCGGCATTTCACCTAAGTTATAAAAAAATGTCATACCTAATCTCGAATTTTCTTTCAGAAATGGGGCAATATCTAATAAGTCATCTTCTTTCTCTGTATTTGGTGGTAATAAGTCCTGAAACTGTTCGTCAACGTAGACATGGCACGTCGTGCAGGCTAACGAGGCTTCACATGCCCCTAAAATTTAAAACAAAGTAATTAGAGAATCAGTATGCAATAAAATGTTTTGGTCACAAATTAGTTACCTTCCATTGGAACATCAAATCTTTTACAAAGGTATAAAAGATTATCCCCAACTTTCCCCCGGACTTGGGTGGGATGCCCATCTTTATCATAAACGGTGACCATCACACTAAAATTGAAATAAAAACCGATTACAGACTATTCAGATCATACACCACATTGTGGTCACCACAATATTATCGCCATACAATTACATATAGACAAAACTTACACCTCTTCCTCGGATTTAGGATCTTCCCACTCGTACTCACCGTGACAGGAGACTACACATTAAAACATTTAAATTAACCTTGGCACTTAATTGTCTGAATTGATTTTGTAAACGTACCTGGTGACATGTGAACTGATCTCGAGACCACAGTCTGGAGGGGAAAGGTCAAATTTTTCCGTAATAAACATTCTGGGGATTTTCTCTGAATCTGAATAAATGAACTATTACTAAGGCTTGTACGAGTGTGTATCTGATTTATTGGGGACAGGACAGTGTTCCGATTTCTAGCCAATCTCCCTAAAACGGTTCTGAAAATAAATCTCATTTTGAGAAATTGCACAAAAGATAATTCCTAAAAATTCTTCTCCGCAGTTTTCTTTACGTTATCAAAATCTAATCTTGCTCAGCGAGGTTCCCGCAGGCACCGGTAAACAAATGGGGTAGCATGTGGATGGGCTTGCATGCAAGACAAATTATGCAAAATATGATGGATAAGTGAAAGTCATGCACAGATAAGCTAAACTTCATTTTGTGGCACTTTGTTTATTAACTTAAAAGTTAATGCAATTCCTTTATCCATTCGTCGAGTGAAAGACACCGGAATCACAAATGGCTTTCTCTCCTAGTCCCAATACTTTTCCTCGATGTCCTCTGCAAACAAGGATTCAGGTTTTCTACTGATTTGTATTTTTACTTAGACTCAAAATTTGAAGTAGTCAAGTACCAGCTGCATCCTCCCATTCCAGAGTTCTTAAAACGGTGTCCAGCATCCCAAATGTGCAATCTCGTCCAACGATTTCTTTCCATGAGTCAAGGACATCTCTAAATGCCTATGTTCACAAATGCGTCATTAAAGAAGGTTCATACGCCAAAAAATATTGTAAGGTAAGACAAGCTACTTGCCTCGGATAGTTGGATGGAATTCTTGGACAGTTTTTGACTCGTGGAAAACATTTCTGCTTGTGGGACCCCTATAAATTATTCAGAAACGGATTTCTTTGAAAACTACGAGCATAACAATCACATTCATGGGTTGAGCTACCTGGCATTCATTTGTGCAATGTTTCGTTCTATCATTCTTTAAACTTACCCAATGCAGTGTAAAATGCGGTCCATTTTTCCTTGTCTTGATCTTGTTTCAAAATTTTTACAAGTTCGTTGAAATGCCTTCTCTCAACTGCGGGTAGGGAAATGGTTTAAGCTGAGTATTTCTTTGAAAACTAAATTTGTGAAGGACCTACTAATTTTTTCCGGTTTGACATTTCCAATTCTGCGATTAGTGTCTGGAAATACGTAAGTTTTCCCTTGTCCTGGAGAAGGACTTGGTGTTGAGGGGGAGGGAGGAGTGGCAGACTCTAGTTTTGCAATCAAATCCTTATAAATTCGGATAGTGTTGGGTTGCTTTAACGAGTTAATAAGTTCCCTGGTAGCTCCATCCCTGTTGCCGAGACGTTTGCATGCGTTATAATATATTTCATTTAAATTGAATTTGTGTTTAAGCACCTATTAGAAATGACGCCCAGTAATTTGATTATTTTGGCTCTGCCGACAAGTTGAAAAATTTCATAGTCCTCTTTTTGTGACAGGATTCCCTTTTTTACCAAGTAGTCGCCAATGTGTCGGTATTGAAGATCTTCCACGAGGTAAGGTTTCAACGTCTCGAGGGCTGGATTAACATCCATTTTGCGAATAATAATAATAATAATAATATGCCTAATTCAAATGCTGGAAAAATCACTCCAGGCAAAACTCCAAAGGTTAAACCGGGATGAGGTAATGGTTTGGTATAATTTTATGTATATGGGCTATTGTGTTATCCCAAATGACTTATCCAGTTCAGCAGGGCTAAAACTTTGTGAAGGATAAGCTGCGGAAAGCCAAGTCCTGTTGCAATGATGTATTATTTGTGACGCAATGTACCAGATAAAAAGACAAAGATAAGGAGTTATATTATGCGAGAGATAAAAAATTCTGATATTTCTGTTATATGAACTTTAAAGCATTTCGAAATCTTTAAAGATTTTAGCCCTATGCGCTGTTTTATATGTGCAACTGCTTACGAATCGCTCAAATATTTTAGGTACCGCAATTCCAGTAATGTATATAATGGCAAAAAATAATACTGGACCGTACATATCTAGTTTTTACGCAAAGATTAAATGTTTGCTTTATCACATTATATCGCGTTCCGAAATTTGATAACAGAACATAATACGTTAAAACTCATCCAGCGTCATATATTCCATTTCCCTTTGTCATTACTTTTTTTAACACCACTGACTTAGATATTGTTGATGGTCAAAATTGTTGAGTAATTGCAGGCTTGCAAGATGGATTTTGCTTGTTATTATTGACACACATTGGTTGTAGTGGGTGTGATATTGTATACACGTGTAAATCCTCGGATGTATCGGTCCAAAGTGTTAAATGCTAAAATCGTTATTTTACTAAAAAGGTTTGCATTCTTTGCATGATTCACTTAGTTGAGTAATTTGACACTATTTTTATTTGCAATCTGCTTCGTTTCAACATAATGCGACGCCGGATGCTAAATCTATTACATTTCCAGACAGACCTTCAAAATAACAAGACCTCCGTATCTGGATATTTACGATGCATAAGTAAATTAATGAATCGACTTTATCCTGTTAGTCTGGTTGTGATGCTGACTTCTTATTCTTACGAATATATTCATTTCTGTCCTTCCTTGCTGAATGTTATTAAAGTATTTCCGCTGTCTTATCTATGAATGAACAAATTGTGGTTAGCTATATATTTACAGTAATAATGTTATACATTGCATCACGGCAACTGCCGTATTTTCTTAGTACAAGAAACTACAATCCCTAAAAATCTCGGGCAAACATTACCATGAAAGTAATACCTTATTGTCAAACAGTGTTCATCATCATTTATACTTTAAGATTGTGCTCATCTCTCGCAAACGGTTAGTTTTAGCTACAATTCAAGCCCTACATATTTCAACCATTGGATTAATAAAAAATGAGCAAAAAGTATCTTGTCGTATACTTTAACTTTACGCAGGTGTTCTCTGTTACCAAGTGTGGGACAGGAGCCCCGAATGACTGGCAATATCCTATGACTCCAGAAATTGTTGATGCAGAATTGGACATGGAAAGCTGTGAAAGTTTTTCAAGTGCATTTTCCTGGGGATCATTTGCCCTTCACTGTGGCGAATTCCAATCTTGTGGAAAAACTACAACAGCCTCAGGTCAATCTGTGGTCCGCGGTTGTGTGTCAAGAAATGATTCTCGAGGATACCTTCATCCATTGGGATGTGGTCAAATGGCATCAAATCGAGTCGAGCCTTCCAACTCAGAACTTGATGTGGCCGACGAAATTTGTTTATGCGACACTAATTATTGCAACTCGGCTAATTTTTCTTGTAATTTACTTCCTTTAATACTATTATCAATTATAATGCCATTTGTACAAAATCTGTAAAATATGTGCTTTAGACGAGAATAAATAATTCACTTAAAACACTTTATTTGTTCACCCAACATATTGCAACTACGGAGTGATTAAATTGTTGTATTGTTGCAGTATTAGGTTAGCAATTTCCGTGAAGTTTGGACGTGCTGATGGATCACTCTCCCAACACCGAAGCATAACTTTTTCATATCTGGCCAAAATGAATAATGCCATTTTAATCGGTGTCTGTAATATTGTACTTTTGGATAACAATGTTTAAATTACTTACATAAAGTTAGGAGAATAAGGAGGAGGACGTGGCTTCATTCCACGTTTTAATTCTTCAACAAACATAAGACTGAAATCATAACCGGGCCATGGGATTTCCCCAAGACTAAAGACTTCTGTAAGTGTTATTCCATAACTCCAAACCTTAGAGTATAAGTACAACAAAACATGATAAGTACAAAAATTATTTTATCATAATAATATGCTGACATCTGAGGAAGAGGAAAAAGCCATATCCGTCAAACTTTCTGGAGCGAGGTATCGCCAAGGGAGAGGAGTCTATATGAAGACAAAAACCTTGACATTATTGACAGTATCAACAATGTTATTTCTAATTTAACTAACGTTCTGCTTTCGGACATAAACGGAGTATGCATATAATTGGCGAGCTAATTCCAAATAAAGTTTTTTAACAAATTTCTTAAAACGGTGTTTAAAGTAAAAAAAACCTAACCTAAACCGAAGTCTGTTATCTTTATAACCCTTTTCGCTGTGAGGAGCAGATTTCTACAGGCAAGATCGCCGTGGATTACCTGTTTTTAATTTTTATGCTGAATTAAAAAAAACAATTAGTGGACAATAAACATTTAAGAGCATTACTAACTTTTCTTGACTCCAGGAATTCCATGCCTAGGGCTATTTCATAAGTCCATCGTATCAAATCTTGGGTTGACACTAATTCACTGGTATCAAATGGACTTGCATCGCTGATTAATTGTAAAAAATAATTTGTAAAGGAGGTATAACAATGTCTAAAGTTTGACAGTTTCGTGTTTTACTAATGGTTGCCTTTCTGAGTAGATATTTCCCCATTTCTTAACATGTTTCGGAAAAGTCCTCTACTTTGCTTTAGATAGTCAGACATGTTTCCAAATGCGCAAAATTCCAAAACCAGACTTAGTTTTCCTGTATGAGACTCGCATTATTTTATGTCAATTATCTTATATTTTATTACATCTTGGAGGGGCCTTACGTTGTTTAAGGTCTTTCGTTGTGGCTCCAATCAATCTTATAATATTTTCATGCTTCCCAATACAACTCATTATCTTGACTTCTGATAGTAATGCCTTAAAATTTCCAAACATTTAACAAATCTTTTAAAACGGTGTTTAATGTAAAAAAAACAACCTTAAAGAAAACAATATCAGTATCATCAGGATTTATCATTTTTACTGCTACAGTAGTTTCATAACCATCATTGCTTTCCAGTTGGGCTCGATAAACACATCCATAAGCTCCCTGGCCGAGTATGTTGCTCATATCTGCCGAGTAATTAATGCTTTTTAATCAATTATGAGGTACACATTGAAGTTGAAAAGTTTTCAAAATACCAAATCGCAATTGATGCATTGATATTTGATACTCTTCCTTTTTAAACCGTTCATAATTAACTTTCTCCAGTAGAGCCCTTGTCTCAATGTCAAATGGGGGATTACGCATTCCTTCCTCAAATTCCAATATTTCGGCATCCGTCATGGCCCGTTTTGCAGAAGAAAACTCTCGCTCTTCCACAATTTCTTTGATAAAACTTCGGNATACTCTTCCTTTTTAAACCGTTCATAATTAACTTTCTCCAGTAGAGCCCTTGTCTCAATGTCAAATGGGGGATTACGCATTCCTTCCTCAAATTCCAATATTTCGGCATCCGTCATGGCCCGTTTTGCAGAAGAAAACTCTCGCTCTTCCACAATTTCTTTGATAAAACTTCGGACGACGGAGCATTCATAATACTTCAATGCATATTAATTAAAATGATTATGCAGGATTTTTATATGAATTTGTATATCCTCACCTTGTAGATCATGTACCCATTGTATATTGCTAGAGAAAGAAAGTGAATCCCGAAGGAGAATGTGTGAAAGTAGTAAACAATTAATGCAAACGTGTTGTTAATTAGTGTCGCGTAAAAACAGGCACGTAAGTGGCAGATATTTTCCTAGAGTTCAAAACCAAAATCATATCAATAAAATTTTGTTTCAATGTGTATTCAAATTCTTGAATGGATAGCTTACAGTTTTGGAACAACGGTATAAAACATAGTCGTTGGGTAAGGAACTGGTCATATGTATGAAGTAACAGATCCAAATTCCAAGTCGGGCTACGAAAATATGTCAAAAAACATATTTCAATTTTCGGTGCAACTCGATGAAATAGGTTTAATCAACTAACTGTAATGACGGGAGATATTTTGAGCCTTATCCGTTTGCCATGCATCCCAAAATTGATAGATGTCAAGTAAGTACAAACTGAATCCAATTAGAACCATAAGCTGTAATTTTCAAGACTTTGGTTATTTAATGTTTAGTAACAATTTTTCAATGTCAAACAAAGTACCACATTTAGAATGGACATGATACGGACGGCCCATTTTAAAGAAAATCCACAACATGGTTGACAATCGTTTTTAAAAATTTTCATAATTTTGCTTCACAATCAACATGGAACGGAATGAAATAAAGTGACGACTTTCGAGTCAAATAAAATGGCTTCAACGCGTTATGTAGCATTTACAGTGGGGCAAGGTTATGACTGTCTTTAGTAATTGGTGTGGTGAGACGGTTTTGTGGTCACTTTAAGGAAATTCAATGTAAAGTTGGGAAACAAATTTAGAGTAATTTACATAAGTAATACTTGTGTAATTAAATATTCAACTTGTACATACTTATAGACAGTATTATTATTTAATAAAATATGAAGAAAGCCCAAAAATTTTGATTATTATCACAACTTTTATTTTTTAAATATTTGAATTTGTATGAGTAATATCTGTATTTTAGAATGGATGTAGTCAATGCAGTTTCAGTTCCACTGTGTCGTTTAGATGGGCAGAACATTATCTTTGTATCTTCCGACAAAATTGCCTGGAGGATTGTAATTGGCCACGACATAAATTCCATTCTTGCCCTTAGCCATTGCAATTCCAAATTCTTGGGAGCCCTTCCAAATCACCTTAGATGATTTGCGTTTTATACCATTTGTCATATATGTCTCTTTGATTTTTAAGTATTTATGCATTTTGTACCTGCGTAAAATGACCTGAAAATAGAAATGAACATGAGTTGAAGTTTGAATATTATAATTTGTGACACAGATCAAGGAATACTATGATAAAGTCATTACCAGTTCCAGACTGTCCTTCCATCTTTTTCCAACTAAAGTCCTTGATTTCCGAGTACCATTGATCCGTTGGTCTTTTCCCATCAACCTTAATTAAATCAGTGCATGAGATAAAACCCACATTATTGCTAATGATGAAAATATTTTCCGGTCCTAACCATGTCCGTGGACCAATACACATTTTCCCCGAAACCACAAGTGCTGTGCTGCATCTTACCAAGGTTGGCCAAATTATTTGCCCAGGCTTGGCTGATTTTCATTAACTACAGATATAAAAAAACACGGAATGGCGTGACATTAAAATCGATTTCTCAGGTACTACATAAGTAGATCATGGATGGGTTGAGACATGTAATTTTAATTGTTAAAAGTACTTACATCCGCATTTATAACAAGAGGAGGTGAATGATGTTTTGCACGGAGGGCATTATGTTGCTGTAAAATTTTAATAAAAGGGCATAATTTTCACTATTTAAGAAATAAAGAAATAGTATTCTCACATTCAAACATTCCTGAATGAACTGCGGATTTGTAGTGTTTTGAACCTTGAATTAAATACAAATTTTATCAATAGTCACTTGTGATTATTGCATTGTGACTGGTATGAAAATAATCATACTTTTGGTGCTTTACTGTCTTTCGGACTGACAGATGCGGGTTGTCTTGCACCACCTGTTGTAAGCAGAAAAGAGTTTGGAATTGAAATTCGCATTATACCTAGAAAGGACGTAGAATATGCAAACAAAATTATCTAACCTACGCCTTGTGAGGACTTGATGAACCTGTTTATCTCTGTTGGACGTACTCCTAACCGACTAGTGGGATAAGATGATGAGTCTGACTCTGACCAAGTGGAGGATGCAACAGTAGGCGTAGGCCCAGGCGAAT
>JAAXNX010001079.1:0-20257 GCA_036491905.1 Folsomia manolachei
CTTTAAAAGTTTTAAATGGCATTGGTTCCCAATTTGCTCAATTCTAATTACGACTCCCAAAGGATGAGATTCGGCATTAAGTAGTAATAAATGTGGCCAGGCAGAAAGATTGTAATCTGTTGGTTAGTCTTTAGTTGATTTTTGGTTTAAGAAACGCATCGATTGCCTGAGGTGGTTAGGTTTAGGTTTAAGTTTGTGGTTTAGTTTGTGGCCACGGGTGCGAATTCTCATTTTCCTTACCTGCATTTAAACACGGGGAAGAATAGCAATTAAAAGGTAAAATCTGCTAAAACATTACTTTACTATTAGAAGCAATCGCCTCATGAATTTGTTACACTTTCCAACTTAACGTAGGCATATATGGCTGCACACGTCGCTAAAATGGCATGAATGAATACCAAGCTAATTAAGGGAATTGTGTAAAATTCGGGCTGCAATTATATTATTGCAATTAATAGCCAAAATGAATCATGATCAAAACCCTCGTATAAAGGTATCAATGACACGATGAATCTTTTATTCAGTCATTCATTCCTAATTTAGGAGTTTGTCGCAGTGACAGCGTCAATGTCAATGTCGCCGAGACGGAATCGAGTTGGGCGTGACGAAAAAGAGGCATGACGAATATGTGGATTTTTTCATCAGTCACTTAAGAGTGTGTATGTACCTGTCTAAATTTAGTTTATGGTAAGATTTAATTTCAGATTTTAAAGTTCCGTTGTTTCTTGTGTCGTTAATTTACGAATCATGCTGCACCGTGTTCGATGAGGAAAAAAAAAAAAACGTCAGCTACGGAAGGATGATTGTCTATTTTTGTAATTTAATAAAACACCTGCAATTCGGTATGCAGCGTGATATTCGCAGAAGTGTGCTGTGTTAAGGAATGTGCAAATGTTGACCGTCATCCTTTGCAGGAAGTTGCATTGGTTTGCAAACTGCATCATACTACGCATACAATTTTTAGCCAACTTTTCGCAATTACGTCCAATTAGAGAAATCATCAAAGAATTAAAAATGCAATGACGCATTGATTCATAACTTGAAAAGTCATTCCACGAAAGAAAGTTGTTGTTCTGTAAAGAATTATCTATGAGTAGACTGCAGTTTGGTGCAACACCTCCAAAAAAAGGGTGGTTGGTCAGGTAATCCTTCTTAACAGGTAGAAAATGAAATCCATCCGTAATTAGCGTCCTTTTCTCACTTTACTAGAATTTTCTCATCTTTAGCCACGATTCCTTTCCTCATTCCCTACTTCCGTTGTCGGTCAGTTAGTCTAATATTTTAGTATTGACAGCTCAGAGCATGACTATCCCGACTAAATGTAATGTCTGCAACTTTGTATAACAAGTTAACCATGCAATGCATTGCAAAAGTTAAAGACCAGATCACACCACAGTTGGTTAAACTAAGCAAAGTTACTTACCAACCAGAGCTACCTCAACTAATCAAACTTGAATCAAAGTGCAACCCATGCCAATAGTTGGTAAAGGGTTGAATTTGAATTAAACTAACCCTATGCAAGACAAGTACCTAAGGAGTAGACTTAAAAAACTGCGATTTCCCTTCAACTTGAACATCTTCCTTCCTCAAACATCCCATCCTAGTTTATCAAGTATTTACCTTTACTAACCCAAAAGCCCCATGAATATGTACATAGTCCATGTGTGTGTGTAATGTGTGGCTACGAAACACAATGGAAGGCAACAATGCTACTTTACCTCCTTCTGCTGAATGCATTTCTTGCTTAAAATCCATTTGGACACAACCTATTTCACACGTGCTACAGATAAATTCTAGGCTAACTTACAGCCAACAAAGTTTTGTGATAGAATCGCATCGCAATGCATTATTAAGAGGCAATACTCAGCAAACACTACCTACCATTTGGCAGCTTATCCTGCCTTTGGTTGGGGGACTACTGGCGGCTTATCTTGTTGAGGAAGAGATCATCCCACATCTTCATCTGTATTGTTTCGCATGGGATGGAGCGAGATGATTCTTACAATTTTTGTTTGGCAAATGTACCTCATTGTCAGTTAGCGGATTGCGTGAGAAAAAGAGAGACATTTATTAATGAAGGAGTAAATTACAGTGTCCGAGTCTCTGCATTGTTGGAACGAATAAAAGCTTGGAATTTTTTAAGTCAAGTGTTTCATTATTGAATTTGATAAAGAGTGCAAAAAACGAAGTGATTGATTAGTGCTCGGCTGTGTTTTAATTAGTGGTGGACACAAATTATGCGAATTTCGCGAATTTGCTTCTTTAGTGGGACAAGTGCAGAGTGCAAAATTAGTAAAATATTTGCAAAAACAAACAAAATTTGGAAATATTCATCGCAAATTGTGGTTAGAGCTAAGTGAACAAAGTGGATGGATGAATAAGTAGACCGGAGAGTATGAATCGGAACTTGAATTGAGGTAAATTCCTTAATTCTTACTTTATGCGTGCCCACGTTAATACACTAAAAATCATGTTATTACCATATTTCGACATTTTATTGTTTTACACGATTTTAATTTTCTCGGCAAAAAATTAAGCGTAAATCAGAAAGCCAGGGCTGGGCTGAAAATTAGGCAATCTGATTATTATTTGACATTTATGGCAGAATTTGATAAAGTTTACTGCGGTATAACTTGTCATCGTCTCTGGCATTCTTGTTTTATTGTAAATTTTAAAGTTTCTACAATTTCAGAGGCATGTTTTTCATTTTGACTGTCTTATCAAAACCTGGTAAATGACAACTAACATCAAAACTACAAAGATATGCTAACAAGAAGTTCATTGTTTAGTTTAATGAACCGGTTTTTGCAAGGTGTGGGATTGCTCGGTACTGGTGCAGTTGGTCACCAAACCAGAGCTTGCATTATTGGACTGAGCCACTTTCGATTGTTGGAGTAAAATGTAAAAATTGAATGGAAATTACAAGAATAAGAGAGCTTGAATTATAATCAGGGTGTTTTCCTGCAAGTACGCACGTGTCAAATTTCTAATCCTGGTAAAATGTTAAGTAAGTCGCTTGAGTTGAATTTTGCAATCATTTTTTTCTAAAAACTTTACATGCATTCTTAAATTCCGAGTGAAATTATTTCCTGATAATACATACGTTCGACTTCTGCAAAAAAAAGTATTGCCAATTTTTACCAGGATTTTGTAAACCAACTATTTGCGTATTGCTACTATTTTAAATTAGGTAACATATTTGCAAATATTTTCGCACACAGTGTTCCAGACAAAGGATCAATTAAAACCCTGTTGTTCGAAATCAATTAAACCAACTCATAAAAAACTATTGTTAAAAAAGCAAAAAATTACTCCCGAACGGGGAGTCGAACCCCGGCCGCCTCGGATCTTTACAGATTGAAAGCGAGGAATCCTAACCGCTAGACCATTCGGGACGCATAAGAATTATCCTGGAACCAGCTATATTTATTTTTGCAAATATTTGCAAACTGCAAAAAACTCGATAGCGTCTCAAATTAGTTAACTGTCCATTCATTATACTTCAATGAAGGAGTTAGTTTGACTGTGTGTTTACTCGCTAACCAGTGCCTATTCTCGACCAAGTCTCTGAAGTTGTATTTTCGTAATTAAACTAAAATTTATGAATGATTACAGTTCACTCGTCTCGAGATATTAAAGTAATTCACCTCAAAATCCTGTATTTTACTTTACTCTCACAATAAAAAGCTGTTGGCTTCGTCAACTCGCATTTTAGAAAACAATGTCTGGCTAGTGCCTTACAAATTGAAACATTCCCTTTCCAAGAATTTGTCACTTTCAGAACCAAAACTGACTAAAAACCCAATCTATTAGTAGTGGTTAGGAAAGAAAGCTGTGAAACTAATGGATGTCAATGTCATCTCACACCACAATTCGGGTATTGTTGTCTTGTTAGTAGGAGCATATTATCATGTCATTCTCACAATCACCTCAATTATCCTGTCACACGGTAGTGACAATTTTGTCGCCATAAATGGTCCTAATTGAATTCGAATTTCGGTTGGCAATGAATGGCAAACTTATTGTTTGGCAAACTACCACATTTCTTGGGATGCTGGCACGAATGAAATCATGAATAAAGGATTTTTAGCTACTTTATTGCAAGATTTGACAACAAAATTGATCTTGTTAAATGATTGAAAATAAAAGTTGCAGAAATCTTTGCAAAAAACTGACTTTAATTTGCGTCAAGTTCCAGTTTTGTTAATGTTTGGCAAATTAATCTGACACTAATTAAATATAATTTCTTTTCTAAATTCTAGTTCCGGCCACAAACCCACGAAATGACGACAAAACCTCAGCCCAATTTTTTACTTGGGATAAAAAGTAGTCGAACGCGAAGAAAATATTATGACCCTGATCAATTCTCTACCCGTCCTGTGGACACCCAACTAATGCACAAGTACATAAGTGCATTTCCCAAAGAAGACAGACTTTCTCCAGAAAATGTGCCTAAAATCTGTCATCCCTCCAGAAGACGAAGTCCTCATAATACCCCCACAATTCTCTTAGTCAGCGTCAGCTTACCTTTCTTGTTCCTCTTTGCCAATGCAACAAATTCGACAAACTTCACCCTTGGCGTGGTTCCCACCTCAGTGTCCAAAGCTTACACGGACATCCCCACCTGGAATGTGTCTCGTTCCACGATATCCCGACCATTTTATACTCGCATGACCCCCGGAGATGCCAAACAGCCTCCAAAGGTCATTCCTAAGCCTAGCAAACTATTCACGAGTACCGGAGACGATGAAGGATTCGACCAAACTGTCTTTGACTCTACGACAGAAGGTAAAATTGTCGAATCCACGACCAAACGGGGGACATCCTTCTCTCCCTTTCTTACTCAGACGGATACTGGACCTAAAATTAGGCTGGAACCATTTTTCAATATTTTATCAACTTTCCAAAGTCTGGCTCTAGGAAGTTCCAAGGAACAAAAGTTTTCTCCCTCGTATCAAGCCGTGGCGCAGAGTGTCGGCGCGGCGGAAGCGGAGTTGAAAGCGAGACGGGAGGAGAAACAGAGGAATAGGAATAAAGGGGTGAAGGGACTAAGAAATAAGAGGCCGAAGGGGTCGGAGAACTTTATGGCATCACAGGTGTCGTCACAACTGACGCCACAGTTGACGCCGGGACGAAAAAGATCAAAAAATAAGAAGAAGGACAAAGACAACAAGTTTGTTCCCATGATGGGTGGACCACTGTCACCCATCCCACTTCCGGAAAGGGTTGTGAACCTCCCTCCATCTTCTGGGGGTGGAGAAGAAACTGATATTATTACGGCAGAATCTCTGGCTCAGGATCAGGGTGATGTTAATCCAATGGATGTCTTAAGTGTGTCCATGTCTACCTCCATGTCCTTGGGAGAAGGATCCTCAGGGTCCAGTAACAAAACTACTAAAGCTGCAGGAACCGTGGAAGATGTCCCGATATCACAACCGGAATCCTTAATTTCAATCACGACCCCAAGTCTTGGTCTAAGTTTCCTCCAGTCTCCACCCGAATCGGGGTTCTCCCCCAGTGGTAAATCGGTCAAGAGGAAAAAGAACCGGAAACACTTCTCCTTCACTCAGCAACAACCTGGGCAAAGTGTCGACACTGCCAACGCCACAGACTCCGGACCAGGTTCCAAAGAGAGGAGATTGCGATCGGAAACCAATTTCTTTGAAAACTTTCACCACTCCGAGGCCGACCTATTGGCGCAAGAATCCCACGGAGCAAAATTGAATACAAACATTCCTTCCGGTTACGCCCTACCTCAAGAGGAGCACGTCCAAGTACAAGATCCACCCAGAACTCGGGAAAATTTCCAATTTCCTCATCAACACTTGGCGTCCAAATACCCGGTCAGTTTTGTCTCACAACCGCAACCCCAATTACCCCCACCTGGGCTTGGACTTCCTCCGAAATCATTTTTCCGGCTGAGTCAATCTATTCCAAAACGACCCAGTTTTTCTCCCAACGTCCAATCCTCTGACCTAAATTACTCGAATAATTATGGAAATATCGATCATTCCCATGCAAATCATCTCAGCAAACCAGTCGAAGCCAGCTCCGACCTCAGTGAGCAACAGAACGTGGCGGACTCTAAACTCGAAGTTTTTAATCCTCACCAAAAAATTGGAGTCATGTCCGGATTCGAGTTGTTTTACAAACAATATAAAATCCTGGCTTGGGGAAGTTTCTTTGTGATTACGACTCTTGCTCTGTTTTGTCTAATTGTGTATCTTTACACAAACTCCCCACCGACGGAGGTGGTCACTGCGAAGGGTCTTCTCAGTCGGTGGGTGGCGGAACCAAGTCCACAAATTCTGGCGTTTTTGAGCTCCATTTATGAGTGGAATGAGAAGGGTGGCGGCTCGGGAAAGGGGAGGAGGAAAAGGTATAAGATGAAGAAGAGGAGGAGGAATGGAGGAGGTCTGGATGAAGGCAGTAATTAGGAAACTGTTGGATTTTTTACGGAGATGCAATACTTTTGTAGAAATATGTACTTGAAGAAGCGAGCTTTAAAATAATTTAAGTTATTAGTTGATGGGTTAGGACAGTTTTAGACGCTTATGTAAATTGTTGCAGTTTTTGAAGTTTGATTTTAACTTTCATTGTTTTCTTCCTGATTTGTATTTATTGGATAATTGTACTTATTTAAGTAAACCTTGACTTTGACTGTGCTGTGGTATTTGTGCTGTGTTTTATTTGGCCATGTAATGTAACGAATTGTTAGGATTATACTTGAAGTGGAGGATTTAAGAATATTTTTATTTTTATTAAATAAATACGAAAAAAATAATTGAAGAAAGAATATTAATGCGAGATTCATGTTTTATTGTCGTGTTCTTCTTGATAAGGTTGAAATATTTGGTTCATCCGGCCATGGAAGGTTCCTAGGCACAAGGAAAAAAATTAATGGAATTCTTTCTATTAAAGAGATTGCAATTTTACCAAAGTTCCGGAGGTGAAGACACTAATTCAGCTCGACGTCTTTTTAAGCTAGGCTTTATCCCGAGGAAAAAGTGGCGACAGTCGACAAAACTGCAGATAAAGGCAAACGTCCCCGTTACGGCGAAGACGATTAGAGAAATCAACGCCAAGATGTGAAGTCCAGCCAGTACTGCGGAGGCAACGCCGTGCTTTAGAGGATCTCGGATTTGCGACATGACCTAAAAAATGAGTCTGCGATTTATAATAAATGGCAAGGTTTTAATGTGTGCTCTACTTACTCCTCCAATTCCAGAAACCGCCATATTGTTGGTCGAATTTGTCGCAGGCGTCGTGATTGCCACTGGGTTCCGATTGTTCAAATATGTGAAGGCATACCGAGCCAAGGGATCTGAGTTGGGTTCCAGAAAACTTTGCTTAGTCACCAGTAGCGTTTTATTGGATTTCTGTAGTTTCTCTAGATTAGTAAATTTCCCATTGACCCTATTCCAGACTTTATCTTTGGATGGAGTCAAATTTGGTGGAACAATAGCGAACAGATTTGAAAATAGGCACAGCACACTTATCAATTTCAAGGTCCACATTTTGCGAGATAAGCCAACATTGCATGCAAATGAACTATTGTCAGGTCACTTGTCCACACTCTGACCACCTAAACTGAACAAATCTACTTTTTCAGAATGATGCCCTGAAACGGATGAGGACACACACAACTCATCTAATTTTATGCATTTAATTTTAATATTTAAATCAATCTCATAAAAAATAAAGTTTTATTACAGGACAGCTCCTCGTAAAATAAGATGCGGATCGGAGTAAAGGGCACATCCATATTTTAATAGGTATCTGATCTCTGTTAAATACTTGTTAAAAGAAATTACAGTGTGAAACACAGAAACAGACACCAGTTCAAGGGTAATAAAATACTTTTATTAATTTCACAATATTTATTTATTTATTCACTTGGTTTGATTTGAGGTCACCACTCCCACCCCATTTTTTGTAGGCCTCCTCCAAAGCTTGGTACACGGGAGCAACTTGGTTCTCGTAATTGTAATAGTAATCACCTCCATTACCATAATATGGCTCGTACCCGTTCCTAAATATTTCAAAATGTGCCCTTATTGTATGAAATAATTGCAAAATTGTTAATTTACAATTACCGATTAAAAAAGTTTGTAAAACTGTTGAAAGGTGAGCCACTCCCACTCCCACCTCCGAGGCCACCTCCACCCAATAAATTTCCACAATTGACAACGCTACAGGTGAAAAATGCTGCTCCTGCGATTAGAAATACGATCACAGCCCCGATAAAGATGGGTGGGAGGACAGCTGCCTTAAGCGCTGTAAGTCCTCCAAGAACTCCACCTTTGACCTGGTTAAAAAAGGGTAAGAAACCGAATTAAATCTCAACCTCTTCAAACTTATTTCCAAAAATTACCAAAGCTAGAGTGGAGGCAACGCCAAGTCCAGCTCCGGCGAGGCCAAAATTGCTTCCGAGTCCCCCATCAGTGCCCACGCCACCTCCCAGGCCATTGTTGTTGTAGGAGGAGTCATAATTCGGATATGGTGTACTAGAGCCAAAGTTTGATCCTGAGATTGTTGGGATGTTGAAGCCAAATTTGGGATTTCGTGGGATTTTCTTGTCATTCTTGGAAAGGTCGAGAGTCTTTCCGGCACTGTCTTGCCCAATATTGACGGAATTCGGGGCGATACTTTGACCAACATCCGGTATCGTAGAATTGTCAAGTTTGTCACAAAACCCGGAAGAAATTAAGACAGTAAGGATCACAACCCGGAATCCGGGCTTTAGTTTGAACACCATTTTTTAGTAAATGTCAGATCTTGACCGTATACGTGCCCAGAATGCCAAGACTCTTGTGGAGCAGCTCTTGTTAATAAATGGCTACTAAAGGGTAAAGGGTGGAGTATTTATATTTATGAGACCCATACATGAAACAGAGGTATTGTCTTCTTTAAACAGAAGTGAGATAAATCAGCCACATTGTGATGGGATGTGACAATAAGTTACAAATTGCAAATTAGTCGGTCGGTCTCTTTACAGATTACTACTTTGACACAAAGGTTTGCTAGGTAAAGGTCGGAACCGGGTTGGATGTGACTATTCTGACCTAGAATTTGGGCACATTTACCAATTTTTTGGTCGCCCTCAAAGTATACGGATGAAGTGGCCGGATGGATGGATATGTTCAAACTTTTATGACACGGATTGCACACCTTCATCTCATCTTTTGTAAATCAATAATATGCTAATCTCACCTGAGAAGGGTTAGTTGTGCACCTTTGTCTTATATATTTTTGGACTGGGACCATTTGTGAATAGGAGAAATTTTATTGTCTATTTTTTTGTCTCAAGTTTTAATGAGGAAAGGGTTAATCTTAGGGTTCCGGTTGATTAAGTTTATTTTTATTGTTGGGATATTAATAACAATATAATTGAACAATATAATTGTATGATCCTGATCTTGGGCAGGGTTGAAGTGGAAAATATGGAAGGGATGAAATCGAAATGTGTGAAAGTTTTAATTTGCACAACGGATTTTGCACAGGGAATTTTGCACCTACTGGTTAAACAGTATCCTGGTCTGACCTGGGTCTGGTACTCGTATATTGGTTCGAATCTAACATTTAGGTCACGAGGAACGACCTAATTTGAATAAAGTAAGAAACGCTAGCAAATAATTTTCAACATCTTACCTGAAATCAGGCTTGCAAATATTATTCAAATACTTTTTTTTATTGACGCCGACATTTACTAACCCAGCATTAAATAGGAGCGAGTTTTCATTTGTTTAAAATTATTTGGATTCCTTATTCGGTGCTACGATAACCTGCATGTCCGCATCATCCCAGGTTGATGGATCCTCCACAGCCCCACCCTCATTTCCGGTGGTGTCCTCAACATCCAGAGAATGATGAGATGTTCCTCCACTAAAATGTCGTCCATCACACCAATTCTTCACGTAGACGATGACCATGAGCACAGAGGAGATGATGAGGACGACAAATATGGCTTCTAAGGCGGAAAGGGCGTCAATGTGCTGAGAAATTATGTGTTTTCCACATCCCTGACAAATCAATAATCGATAACCAATCAATAACCAATCAATAAAGTATTGTGACCCACTTGAAGATGAACGATTCCTTTATAACTTCCAGAGTTCTTTGATAACAGCGGATGTTCATTGGCGTCTTTTTTATGTTTTTTGATGTAAATCTCCTCTTCCCAAGGATAATCGTAGAAATCTGGAGATTTTCCTGAAGCAGATCTCGACTCTGTAAGAGGACCCAATTTCTCCGTGACGCAATGGGTGCCTGGTTTGGGGGCCTTTTTAGACTTATCTCGACCTCGGGAGGCACAACATTCGATGGGCAGGGACTCGTTTGCATTCTTGGTCTTGAAGAAAAGTTGATAGTCTTTAAAGGAGTAGATGCCACAACAGTCCTGAAATTTGGAAATTTTTTAATTTAGGAGAAAGTTAATGAATAATTACTTAACATTGTGGTTGAATTATTACTGCCTTACACGATTCGCCTGGGCTCGAATCAGCCATGGTGGAACACTTCCAGTCTTATCGTAATGACGTTGGGTTATCGTCAGCAACTTATCGGGGTTGAGGAAGGAGGTGGCATTGTTTTTGGTGTTTGAGTAGTTCTTTATCAAACCATAAATACTTAACCCAGGCACTATTACGATGAGGGGGACGGTGTACTGGAGAAATAGATAATAAAAGGAATCGGTATTTCAGAATTTGGATTTTGGATAAAGGACAAAATTGGTAATGCTAACTTACCAATATGAAGCAGAGCAAGTGAGAAATGTCACATTTGACAAAGATGCATCCTAAGAATGAGAATATTGCAGTAAAGTAGCAAAGGCCTTTCATAATTGTCGAGGTTTGGTTGTAAGCTTTGTTATCAGTGATGACATAAGTTGCTTCGTAAACCGAAATTCCCAGGGCGAAGGATAGAACTAGAAGCTAAATTACGATAAAATGATTAAAGCATTGTGATAGCTTGTCAGTTTTTATACAGATTTACCCAAACTATCCAGTATATGGCGCAGGACGGACGAAAGAAAGACGCCATTTTATCAAAGAAGAAGATATGATAAGCGCAATATATCTACGACTTTGACCCGGACGGATCATTTACGGAAAGTCATTTCTGATCTGATTTTGAGCTGAAAGTCATAATCTTGGTTTCATTTTCCATAGATTTCTGCAAAACGCCATTATGCATGGCTTTGAAACTCAACTACCTAATTTTGCAAAGAAAATCATCGTTATCTAGTTTAGATAACTTCATTGTTAAAATCAGTTTAAACTCCAATTTGGCTTTGAAGCTAGGAAAAGATGAGTTACAAGAGTTCCTGGTTTACAAATCCAATTAATCATTAATAATTCAAGATGGATTTTTACTTGTAAAAGTGTTTCAATTGTTGTAATTGTGCAATTGTGTGACTAATGCAATCATATCTGAATATCGAAAATCAACGCATTACTGAAATATGTCAATTTCTAGGTACTGTTAAAAGGATCTAGAGTTTATATAGACTTAATAACATTGTTAAAATTTAAGTCTGGCGTTGAAATTTGGATAATATTTAATATATTTTTTAAAACATTTTAAACGCTCCTCAATGGGTATTTTATATATCTAACGATGCGTGTTTGATAAGATCCAATAAATCTCGAATTTGACTTTTTAGCAGTCACATAGAAGTAATTTTATGAAATATTTTATGCGATATTCAATCACCGCAAATAAGAGATGATGCTATGTTGGTTCCGATCCGAGTTTATTTCACTGTGGGGTTATTCTTTGCTTATCTTGTCTACATGTGTCGAACCATTCCATTACCACACATCAAGATCATTTCTACTCAACCAGAAGCATATCGGAAACAAGGAGCATGTGTTTCCCATTTGTCAGGATGAACAAGTTTGTTAGTTAGTTATTTTTGGACAGTACTTAAATTGCTTGAGTTCCTCTGACTTTTTCCTTCATTTATCCGTATTTCCATTTGCTTTTAGCAAAACTACAGCATTGCTGTGTAACTCGCTAATCGCTCCCTGTTTTGGAGGAGGAGACGACAAGTTGTAAAGTAAACTAGGGATTTGGTTGACTTGCAAGGATGAGAAATGGAGGAACAATCACCTACTGAATCGATCTGCAATTGGCAACTGTTCCAACTCAAACTGACTCCTCAGTTCTGCCTCAAAACCAAATTATTGGTTTGGGCTTGGACTAGAATCACTTTTTATGAGGAAATGGTGTTGACGGAAAATGAGGCAGGAGGCGAGAATCGAACGCGTTTTAAAATTTTTTAGTAAAATTAGGCTGTCTTGTTTTGGCATGGATGATAATTACCTCATTCTTTCATAAATTCTAGCGCCATGGCGTGTCGACGCCACAGTAAGTAGCCAGTTTGTGCAGATTTCGCATATGTCCAATTAAAAGTTAAGTTATGAAATGCGAAACATTACTGAGCTAAATGATGACATGGACTACGCAAAAGTTTATTTTTTTATTTGAGCTAAACTTGTAAGAAACAGTGCAAAATATCCCTACTTCCTATTTTACGCACACATATGCAAAATCTCGTAAAATGAAAAAAACTAACTTCCTCTCTAACTTCTTACACTTTTCGTCTCTGGCACCTTATAAACGTGGCCGTGGAATGTAAACATTAAACTCGGAAACCTCAATTTATGTTCTGTTCAGAATCTGTACAGTAAAAGAAACACAGACTCCGTCCATAAACTCAAATCTTTACGAGTTTGTGGAACATGTATTATCTTCGTATTCCAATCATGCATGCCCTGCCTGCTATGCAGATCAGATCATGGCAAAACCAAAATAAAAATGGTTGTAAGAAGTTTACTTCAGAACAGTTTTTGGGGATTCTTTGCAGTAACAAATGTTCTCCGAGATCCGGATTTGTTACGGGTATCTCATCAATCATTCCACTTTCCTTTGTTGTCATATCTTGCTGACAAGGCATGAATAACTGAAATTCAGTTACTGAATTTTAGTGATCGGCTTGCAGAGAACCGTGGAATGTAAGTGTGAAACCTTTCTGCAGTTGGGAGTAACATCGAGAATTTTAAGGTTTAAAAATCAGGTCAAAATTTTCGGAAACAAAAATATTTCAAGAAATTTTCAAGAAATGGACCAGTCCCCAGAAGAATCTTTAAGTTTAGCCGTGGAGAAAGTTTCGGCTCAGTTTGACGCCCAACTTAAATTCGATCCCAAAACGCCTGACACAATTTCCAGAAGATTGTAAATTGACGGAGGCTGAGGAGTACGCCCAATTTCCAGTTCAACTCGTCACAAAGCCAACTCTGGGAAGGTGTTTGATTGCTCGAAAAGACGTCAAGTGCGGAGAAATTCTGCTAAAAGATGTTCCAATTTTTATGTCCCCCAACGCCGGAGGAGATACTTGTTTGGGATGCTGTATTCAGAATAAATCAGGTCTTGTCCCCTGCTCAAAATGTGGGTGGCCTGTTTGTGGGCCGGCCTGCGAAATGGTGAGACAAATTATGTTTTGATCCTTGTCAATTTTTCATGACTATTTCTAAATGCTTCCTTTTTCAGGTTTCATCCCACTCTGGCAACGAATGCCTCATATTTTCTAAATCCGGCCTAAAACCACCCCTCCCATCTCCATATTGTTTTATAGATGCCGCAGAATATGTCAAGGTTCTTCGCGTCCTGGGACTTCCCGAAAAAGATCCAGGATCCTGGGAGGATTTTCAAAAACTGGAAAGTCATCAAATAACGAGATCCACTTTTCCAACTGTCCGATTTATGTCAACTCTGGTCAAGGGTTTCATACGAGGGCCCTGCGCCTTGGATCAAGTTCCAGAGGAAAGAATTGACTTCATTCTGGGAGCCATAGATGTCAACGCCTTTAGGCACACTGTTCATCCAAATAATCCTTTAAGAGGTCCTGACTCCAAGAAGGAATTGGTCGTGGATAGGTGAGTTATCGGAATAATTGGTCGAATGAATGTCCTTATCTTAACTGCTGCTTATCTTACCCAGGAATGCAACCTTCCTC
The DNA here is from genome assembly GCA_036491905.1 of Folsomia manolachei. NCBI lineage: Eukaryota > Metazoa > Arthropoda > Collembola > Entomobryomorpha > Isotomidae > Folsomia > Folsomia manolachei. The sequence goes on from JAAXNX010001079.1 coordinate 14,021, forward strand.
TATCCCAAAGGGTCCATGGCTGCTCACAGCTGTCGTCGCAACGCTCGTTGGGAAACCTTGGAAGATGGCAGCCTGGAAATGTGGGCAGCGGAAGATATTCGGGCCGGGAAGCTGATAACGCATCCCTACGTTGATCTGATGCAGGCCACACCGGATCGGAGGAGACAATTAAGGGATCAATTCTATTTTGATTGTGGCTGTGAACGGTGTTCTTCAAGAACGGAGTTGGGAACAAATTTTTCGACGTTAAAATGTCCGGAGTGTGGGTCAGGTACGTGCGAAGTTTGAAAGTATTGACCAGGAATCTGTAACTGATGACCTCCTTGACACAGGTGACCTCCTTGCAAACAATCCACTCGATTACGAGTCTTCCTGGAGCTGTGTGTCTTGCTCCTGCGTGAAATCCTGGGACTACGAGAGGGACCTTTTAACCATGATAAGCTCCGATAAGAAGGCGGCCATTGAACTTATTCAATACGGAAACAATTTAGCGGTTGTTGCAGCTCTGGCCAGGATACTGGGAAAATATCGTGGGAAATCGTTGCATCCTAATCATGCGTCCGTGATTGATGTCGAGTATCATTTAGTAAAAAGGATGGCTCTCCTGAAGAAACCTACTGTCGACTTGTTACAGGAGATGAGGAAAATGATTCATAAGTTCTTGGATATTGCGGTGGTGTTTTATCCGGGAATTAAGTAGGTGGGGTGGTAATTGTTCATTTATTAGCTACAAAATTATGAGAACCAAAATTGTACTCATAATTGAATGTAAAACAGTCAGTATTTCTTTCTTATCGCTTTAATTTAAATTGTGTTCAGAAATAAACTTGAATAATGGGGACTTGCTGTTTTTCTCATTATAAAGATGAACACTTTTCTTATTTGCATGAAGTAAAACATTTGCGAAAATTAATTGAAATTCGATTTGTATGGGAACTACGCCACACTCGATTCTGTCTTAATTGTATATTCAATTATTAAAATCAGATTGACTGCATCCTAACGTCATGCAAGTTAAAATTACAGATTTTGTTCTACTTCTAAGGACTTTATTAGGTCATCCAATTGTATTTGAAAGCATTTAGATAATGTTCCTAAATTGGCACCGGATTTCATTCTCCCCCACCGATGTCCTTCTTTCCAATCCAGCTACTAAAGTTGAACGGATCCGCAGTCACAGTTTTCTCTTTCTCCGAAGGCTTGTGCGTGGGTAAGCTTGGTAATTCTGGAAAGTACAGAGCAAATTATAGCTTGAGTTGTGTGATATAATTATTTGGTTATTTTCATACGCCACTGATGATGCGGCCACTTATCAAAGTTCCAAGTATGGTTGCCTAAACTTGGAGGGGCATGGCTTCCTGCGCCGGGAGCGTTATTTCCCAAATTTACGGGTAGTTCTGCAAAATAACATAGATTACACAAATATTAATGACATCTTGGTATTTTTTGTTAAGATTGTGACTCCTACGTTGATGCCAATGATTCCAGTCAAAAGTTTTGTTGATGTCTTTATGAATGTGTTTGTGGAAATGGATGCTTTTACTGTCCATCCAATCCACGCCGTCGACAATGTCTTCGTCCCAGGATTCCTGTTTGTCCCCACTTGCACCTCCCTTGTGGGAGTGGACATGCCTTGTTATGGTCGTGGGAACTTTGTCGCCTTCTTCGGGACCTTTTTCTTCTTCAGGACCTTCTTTTTGCTTGTGTCGCTTATTTGTGGTTCCGGTTTTGATCTTTGGCCGTGGGTTTTTGACACGGAGTGGAGTAAAGGGAGGGATGTTTATGTAAGCAGGGGAATCGTATTCGGGAGAAAATTCGGAAAAGCTAGGGTCGAAATTGAAGTCTTCATAGGATGGAGGTGACTCGTTACCATTGGCCTTTGCTAGGGCAGACATCATGAAGAGAGGAAGTGGGGTGGGAGATGGGGATGAGGCGTTGGATGGCGGGGGAAATGTGGCGTTAGAAATCGGGTCATTTGGAGAAGTGACACTTGTTCCAGGGTCAGAGCTTGCTATGGGTGGCCCCGGTTTGGCTAACGCCAACGCGAATGTAATCCCAAGGATAAGCTGGACACAAAAATTGAATTTTAGAATATTTTCAAATTATGTGTTTCACAAGAACTTCCTTACCAAACTCTGCATCGTTAACGGAACCAGTGACTGATGCCAGGCATCAATCAGCTCATAAAATTTTGTATTGTATGCTTTTAGACAGTCACCCATCCAGTTGTTTTATTACTCAAAACAATTTAAGTGATTAAAATATACCGTAATCTTTATAAAACTGGTTTTTGCAACAATCACATTGTGACACTCAACGACAGCTCTGCAAATACAAGATTTTACCTCTTTGGACCCCGATGACATAAAATGTTATAGTGTAAAATAGTATGAATTTTCTTTATTTCTTGAGTAATTATATCAAACCAAAAATTTGGAACTTTTTTTAAGATTAAGTAATTATTTTGTACACCTTAAACTCCCATCATGGAAAACTTGCTTTGTAATTATTCGTTATCTGTGAAGATTGTCCAATGGTCTCTCTAACTAGAATTAAGGATTTCTTCTTCGCTGGGTGTGTCCGGGATGTGCATTCTATCCCAAAATCTGACCCTTTTCCGAAATGGGTCCCCAACCATTGACGCCATGTCGGGTGTGATTTTTAAAAAGTTTAAATTTCTCGGACTTGAATGAGGCTCCCAAACTAGAGACTCTGTGCCATCGTCTCGAGTGAAAAGGGGTTCTCTGCAAAACGATAATTTAATGAGATGAATTTATTTTGGCTGTTTTACTTGGTTCTTACCCTTTTGCAGCAAAATTGGAGAAGACATTGACCAAAAATTGACTAACTTCAAACTCGGGGTCCTCTCTTTTAAAGCCGTGATAGGTTATGGAGCTATTAAACACGTAGAATAAGTCCTAAAAAGTAATGCATTCATTTTGAATATCCAGGTCAAAAAAATATATGAAAATTTATACAATCCTACCTCGGCATGACCGACGCCTACGATAAAAAAAATTACGTTGTAATTAGTGTACCATGACATGACATCATAATTCCTGCAATGTAAAATAGTCTTACCCCACTCACTCCTCGGGTATCCAAAGTTTTCAATAATGTTGTATTTTCCATTCACATCAAAAATGTAGGAATAGGTCGGCGCCAGGCGCGAGTGAGCTTGGGCCGCTTTATAAATTCCGGATAAAAACATTCGGTCTGTTATTATCTGAAAAGGGAGGTGAGAAATTTGCAAAAATAGCTTTCCCTTTAAGAAACATTAATATATGTACATGATTGACTTACATTTGCAAAATTATGCACGGGAGCCACGATCGGGGGAACATTTTGAAAATAGAACTGTGTAATTTTTTTTGTTATCTCGTCCAAATTTAGGACACTTGTAAATCTGTCTACATCCGCTAAATCTGGTGCAAGACGAGCCCAATTTTTTCGTAATGTCTTCATTTGCAAGGTGATGAATGGAACTGAAAAAAGTGAATTACATAATTCATGAATTGCACCATTGTTGCAAATTATTTCCAAACTGTCTTACACAGCAAAAATTGATATCCTTCGCCACTAACTAAGGTCACTATCCAGGGAACCTTTGCAACATCTCCACGACTGTAAAGAGCCAGAGGATAATCCGTAAGAAAGGGGTCCGGATTTCCTTCTACGGTTTCAACACAAGGCCTCCAAGCATTAGAGGGATATGGCCAGTCATCCTAAATAATTAAAAAATTAGGTACTCAGCCTCGCATTAATTTAAATTTAATCCCAATAAATCCTCACCAGAAAGAACTGCGTCTGTGTGACAAGAAGAACGGGATTAATATTGCGAAGGCATTCAATCATTTCCTCCGAATCCTGGTCCGGGCATCCCACCAATCCGGAAAGTGTCTGAGAATAGTTTCTAGCCTCTTGTGGACTATGAAGGGCCCAATAATTAAAGGCTACCCCACTCATGGACACTGCCCCATGAAAATAGGGTCTCGAACTGGGAGACAAGAGGTGAAAATGGACGAGGGCACTGGAATTCGGGGACATTTTAAGAAAGAAAACATACATTTTCTAAAATTGAACATTTGTGGGTGTAACTAAACCTTCCTGCGGATTGACCTAAAATGAAAATTTGTTTTTTCACTGCTTTTTCACTTCACGATCTAAAATATTTTGGGGTTTAATCATTCTACCCATAATTGTGACTCGGAGAGGATCTCCTCCAAAAGCTGCAATATTATTCGATATCCATCGTAATGCTAGGAGTTGATCTTTTAAAGCCCAGTTTCCTGTTAAACAACCAAAGTAAAATTAAGACATTCTCATGATGATCACTATTTAACTAAGATAGCACACCTGGACTGACGGAGTCACCGGAACTGAGAAAACCTGGAAGGATTTTATAAAAGTCGGATACGACTGGGTAATTTTTGCTCACCTAAAACTCCCAGTCTGAAAAATTTATATGTACAAACATAGAACAGAGTACTTCAGATGACAGATTTATTAAAATAATTGATTGATTATTACCTGTATTGTGGAATGCATAAAACTACATCCTTCTGTAACATGTAGGATGGACCATAGAATCCACTGGAACCAAAGAAAAATCCTCCTCCATGCAGAAATACAATGACAGGTAACTTTGGGTGGCTTCCTTCGCTTGGGATCTTAAAGATAGTCTCAGGCATGTAATCATTTAACAGATTTGTCAGCTCACCTGTGGCGAATAAATGTCAAGACTGAGACAATCCTCCTGCCCAAGGACACGGAATCCCTTTGGAACATTGTACTGAAGACAGGGTGGTCCTGGAGAAAGGGCGTGGAGTACTCCGGACCAAGGAGCTTTTGGTAGTGGCGACTATATGACAGCAATTTATTAAGGAATGCAAATATTAGTGCTTGAGAAATCCATTTGATTCAAAATCCACCCACCTTAAATCTTAAATGTCCTGTTGGAGGTTCGCCGTAAGGGATTCCTTGCCAGGCGTGGACCTCTCTGCTTCCCACGACCCGAATCTTGTAGCCCTGGACAAGGCCACCTTCTGTGGGTATTAGTGGGTGTGGTGGTGAAGGGTGTGATTCAGTGGACCAAGGCCATAATCTTTTAAAAAAGTGAGATTCTAAAGTAGACCTAATGTGATTGGTATCAGAATGTCGAGGATCTTGAGACAAGTCTGGAACTGGGTAGTTTGGATTACAGGGGACAAGGGCGCACAACAATTGCACGAAAAACACGGATGTCACGAGAACCATTTTATGTGGATTGTCTGGATTACTTTAAAGAATGCCTGTCGTGACATTTCCAGGTAAGTGAGCACTTCTATCGCTAAAGTCAAGTCTGCGTCGTGCCAATTCGATGTAAGATTGTTAACAATTTCAAAATGAGCAAAATACAAAAAAGAAAGAGGTTGAGTTTTCAGGGAGCTCTGTTACATATTCCTAATTTGATTGGGTTTGAGCAGTACAAATCTGGCTCATCTGCAGTAACTTAACCAATATATTAGTAGTTTCTTCACGCATCGTCAACACTTGAAATGACTTATTTTCACTCAATTATGACAAATTTTAAAGTAAAACCAAGTTACTTGTGTTCCAACTTCAATTTGCGGTTAAGTAGAATTTAAATCTTAATCTTGGCTACAGGCTTCCTTAAGCGAAGTGCAATGTTTTGTTTGTTGGCGATGATTTCTATTGAATTCAATCAATTGTTATTTGTTTGTCTATTCAAAAGTTCAATGTAACTCGACTGACGGTATGCAAATGATTAAATGAAGAGCAAGTAGCTCAATAAGTTGTACAACTTAAATTGTAAGGGATTTGATTATATCATTTCAGAATTTAGATTTGAGTTGTTTTAATAATTACGAGACGTGTTACGAAATGCATTTCCTTAATAAATTAGAGGTATTCTCACTTTTTATTGTCAAATTTCAATAATCAATGACATGCACTCGATGGACATGCACACACGTATACGGACGGACGGACACAGACCACATCATGACGATAATTGTGACCACAAACTTCTCACCAATGGTTAGCTTAGTCCTTTCCGACTTTTTGTGTGGTTTTGCATTACAATTGTCTTTGCATACGACAATGATTGAATGATCGAATTAAGAAATAGGAAACGGTAACATGTGTAATTTTGATTTAAAGAATAAATACAGTAATTTACAAATTATATAGGATGCCTAGTGGTCATTAGGAAGCTATAAACTTTCCAAATTAAGC
>JAAXNX010001080.1:0-20256 GCA_036491905.1 Folsomia manolachei
ATGCGTAGATATATTGTATACCACAATTTGCGTCACTTATGGTCAGTCTGTCGCTAATATAAAAACCTAGGTCCTTCTCGCAAATTAGTTATCGGCAGATTTAATTGGAAAGGATTTTGGTACAAAACTCATGGCTTTAATGTGCATCATAGGGTGAAAATTGGCAGACTGGTCAGTCCTACACCGCTTTTATGTTGTGAGGTCACATAGCATCTATTATTCCTGAAATGTTCACATCATTTCGAAATTATTTTCAAAAATTGTTTTGTTGGGGGTTTGAAAATTCTGTGGAGCAACGTCACAGTTTAAGAGGAGGTAAGTTTGTGCTGAATAAGAAGCTGCAAACTTTAGGAATAAAAAAATATATTAGAGCTTATAACTGAAGAGTTGCGTAATTGTGAAAAACACATTCTAGGTGAATTTAAGATAATTTGCAATTTTTCGTGGAATCTGAAGGTTTTTTGGAGAAAGAGAAACCCACGCCAGTCCACTAACTGCTCGTCTTGAGACACACTCAGTAAAAGCTTACTCTCAACCGTGACAGTGAATAATTGTCCGTTAAATATTTCTAATTAGAACTGAATTGTCTTGTTTCCGTCCCAAAAAGTTGAGATCCAGAAACAACCTCTATTTTTGACAATTGTAATTGCAGCTGGGGTTTCCGAGGACAGCGACTACACCTCCGACGTCAACTACCCCATCGGACAACACCCAAATTCATCCGCTTCCCAGTTCCTTTCTGCAGCCAACCAACTGACAACCCCACAAAGATCCCTGACCTCCTCCAGAGAAAACTCCTACGAAAAGGATGATGACTACTATCATCGGAGTAATGGAGGGCAGCAACATTCTCAACAATACTATCAATCCCACCCCCATCATCAACCTCAATACCCCCAATCCACACCTGGAAGGAAACAACTCCCCACAATTCCTTCCGGTGTTGGTCGCACAGCCAATAGTCGACAGGTGGGGAGTTATTGGGGGGCTGATGAGCCCTCGAGAGATGCAGAGACTGATCCACTCTACTACAACAGCAGGCCTCTATCCAATTACAAATCCCACGGGTATGCATTTACTGGAATATTTTGGTGGCTTGAATTTCTTGGTTTTCTTTAATTTTGAAACGTGATACCTTGTTTTGCAGAAGATACAGGAGGAGAGGTTCCTGGGAGGATGAGTAAGGCGACGTATTTTTTGTGTACTTTGAAAGAAATAAAAAAAATTACTTTTTCGCTTAGGTATAACCAAAAAAGACCAGAATACGCCAGCCAATATGATGAAGATTATGATGACGCTCAACAAGACTATTCTCAACCTTCCCATCATTACTCGAAACGCCTAAGTATGCAATTTATAGAGAATTTGAAGTAATTTTTATTAATTTAATGGTTTAATGTTTTTTTAAAGAAAATAACGGTCGAGGACCCTCTAGTCTTGAAAGACAATACACGCTTTATGATGGCAGTGGGGATTATGCTGCAGACGAAGAAATCACAAATATCCAAGATGTGAATGCTAAGGCGATCCCTTATGTAAATGAGGCATACTCGACTTACAATCAACAAAATACTGACACAAATTCGGTCTACAATGATTATAACCAACAAGACTATAGGTAAAACCATTTTGTATGTGCTTAACTTGTTTTAATAATCTGACATTGATTTATTAGTAAAATGCACATTTAGAAGGGCTAATATAAGGGCTGGAAGTCCAGAGCAAAATAATTATAGCAGGAATTACGAAATGAATTGGAATTGAAAAACCATTTTAAAAACCACTCCGTAGTAATCCTTGGATTGCGTGTTGCAAGTTATTCGAATTCATGATTTATTTTCAGTTAATGTCTAAAGTTACGTCAAAGAAATTATGAAAGTTATCAAGTTATCAATCTTTGAACAATTGTGACGCCCATTAAAAAAATTAATGCATTGCAAACTGCACAGTTGTAACGAACAAGGACTACAACACTCCATTAAAATAAACAAATGAACTTTTTGCTTGTTTCAGTGAATACCCAAATGAGATGGCTTACGATGACGGATATACGGATAATCAAATCACGACATATGACCCTTACACCACCAAGGACTCCAGGTATGATTTATGTAATGTATTATTGTAAATATATTTCATCCAGGCCTAACTTTCCTTGTAACTTTTACAGTTACGGTTACGACGAATGGAAAGACGGAAATGATACACGGGACCACTATTCTGCGCCATCAAAGTCCAGCAACGAGCTTCCACAAGTTTCAAGTCACTACAATCAAAAAAGTCAATTGTCGTCTCAAGCTCCTTCCCCTTTCACTTCTCAGTCAACAGTTAAAGAAATGTCCATCGCACCAAGTACCGTCCAGGCTGTGGCTGCCTCGTCCCATCATCCGCATGACTATTCATCCACAAATTTCCCAATCAATTCCAGCGGATATGGAAATGTAGAGGATTCCAGTTTTTACGATGCCTCATCCACTTACAATAACCACACCCAAGTCGATCATTTAGCCCAATCTGTTAGAACTGATGCAACTGTTCCAACTATTACTTCGACTTCAAATAACGAGGACGTTGAGCAATATATGGACGCATATGAGAACCAAACGGGATATGAAGACTGGCAAAATTATGGATATTATGATGATGCTGGAAATTACATTCAGTATGATCAAAATTCCTACTATCCAGAGGAACAGCCTGTCAGTGTAATTCCAGCCGAGACTCATCATCCACCTACGCAAACACAATCCGAAAAAGATCCATATTCTTCATATTACGACCAAAGTCAGGCTCATAATTCCACAACTACGAACGCCGCCATTACTGCCATTACGGATCCTGCCACCACTTCCTACATTCATGATATGATGGCAGCTGACACCACTAAAGTTAGCGTCCATCAAGACCCAAGTCTGTATAATGACGAGCAATATGACCCAAACAATTACACAATGTCTGAAGTAGCTGGAGACCCTCAACCTCAAAACTATGACCAATCAATTGTACAGGACGGGTACTACGGTTCATATGATCAGGATGGATATTGGTATGATGCGACTGAAGAAGATACGAGCTACTTGCAAACACAAACAGTTCAACCAGCCACCGAACCAGTAATTTCTTTATCAAACAACAGTGGACTCAAATCCAATGACGAGTACAATTACGCGTATCAAAGTTCAGAGAATTTGACGGCATATGAACCTTCAACTACTGCGGCTCACGGTGCAAAGTTGGATAAGGCGGAATCAGTATCACGAAGGGGTAGTTTCAAAAGGCAGGTCTCAACTCGAAGCGACTTTGGAGCACCCACCACCATACCGCAAACCTTTCACAAGGACACAAACCATGTCCCCATTTCGACCCCCGCCATTCCTGTCGCTACAACCACACCTCCCACCTCTACAACTGCGCCCACCTCAACTACATCTGCAGCAACAAATGCAGCAGCAGTGGTTGCAAGTAAATTTGCATCAGAAATGAAGTCTGCCTTACCACAACTTTCTTCATTAACCAAGGGAAAATCGGACTTGTTTTCAAGCTCATTTTCAAAATTTGGAAACTTTATGTCCAATGCGGCTGAAAAAGCTGGGGTTCAAGTTCCTCTTATGAATCAAAATAAAGAGGCCGCAGCAAAACTAGAACAGGAAAAATTGTTGGAGACCCAGGCTCAAGTTGTACCGCAACATCAACCAATACCGGAAATATCTATTGATCATGGGCTGGGCTATTCTATGGAAGATCAGCAATATCAATATGATAACTGGGAAGGGCAATATGGTGAACATTATGATGACCAATATCATGATTACAACCCCGAGACAGGAATAGGTTATGAGCATTATGAGGAAGGTATTGAAGGGAATTTAGGGAGCGGTTTAGACGAACAATCAAAATGGGGAGCTGGAGGAGAGCATCCAGATGAATTGAACAAAAAAGAACCTGTCCATATGGATTCATTAGAATCTAATGTGTCCGAAGGTGCTCGAGATGCTGAGGATTTGGAAGCTGAATATTGGCAAAAAGGTATTTCAATTTTTTGAGCTTTTTTTTCAATAAAACCTAAATTGATTGTTTCCTGATTCGATCTTGTACTTTTTCAGTTCAAGAAGAGAGAATCAGGAAACAATCAGTACTCCTAACTCAAGATTCTGAAGATGTCATTTATCCAAATAAAACCAATAAAAACCGCCTGGAATCAATGGATTCTACGGACGATACCGGGTTTCATAAAGATTATCTATATACCCAAAATTCTCTGGACACGGAAGAATTTTTAGAAAAACTAGAACAGCAAAGTAGTGGACGGGCACTTCGTCCCTCATTGAGTAAAAAAGACACGATGGACATGAGCCTTGACAGATCAGAGAGCCTTGATCAACCGACTGACTACGGGAATGAATACGACGACGATGATATCAGGCAAGGGTCTTTGGAGTCTGCGGAAGGGTACCCCATGATGTCCCCACCACCACAGGAAACAAGTGACACCAGGGGCCGAGTTGAACGTCGGAAGTCTTCTTTGGAAATTCTTGGAGAGGTAGAGAAAAAGGGGAAAAGTGTATCTTTTGAGGAGGAGCCACCAAAACCGGTACCTGAGAGACAAACCACAGGAATGACTGCACGAGAAAAGTGGATCTGGGCTTGCAACCGGATTTGCAGCAATCTAGCGGTATGTAGATTTCAGCTCTGTTTCAAAATTATGGATATGCTTTTCGCTTTCTGCAGTATTACATTTTCAGTGCAACAACTTTCTTAAAAAATAAATACATCCATCATTTCATCCAAGTTAGTGAAATTGGATTCAGATCGAACTCATGATTATGGTGAGATGCAATTATGTGGTATCTGCTCCAGCAACTCAGTCCCAACCTCCCAACTAGATTGCTAAAAAACTAACGCAGTTGAGTTTTCTCTGCCAACGAATTGCTATAAGCAATTCCACTGCAAATAAAGTGCTAATCATTGACATGAAAAGCGGAAATGCTTTTAATTTTATCCAACTGTATTTTTGTGGTTTCGTGGCCGTGGGTGTAAATGCTGACCCTAAATATAAACCTTTCTCTGCGATGGCGATTTTCTGTTGACAAGTTGGGTTAAAGGCTTCCAGGCATATCTTGTCCCAGTTAGTTGCCTGTCTTGAAGTATAGATATACAGATAGATTGTAATACTACTAACAAAACGAGCTAACCAAACTGTGGATATTGCAGAATGATGGTGTTGCAAGCTAGGCGATCTCATTTTTCTCTCTGAACTGTAATCTCCTGCTGAGCCTCAAACACATAAAACTAAGCCATTTCCACCGGAAAATTACATTAGGCCACCTCTTCATTCGATTCTATTTGATATCACGCTGATGTTGCTTCGGAGCTGCATGAGACCTCATGCTTTAATAAGCTTTCAGCTTCTAGTTAACTTAACTCGAGCAGGATATTTCTAAGTAATTTAATACCAAACACATACATTGGCGACATTGTGCACATCGCTGTAGCTGTTTCTTCTCGTCGACATGTCTTTTAGGATGCGATAATGTTGGCGTAGTCATATAGATTGGTTAGACGGATAACAATGGGAAACTATGCAGTAAGGCAGGCATGTACTTCGACGCTTTGTCGTCAAACTCTATTTTGTTCTGGCAATTCGCTGCGGAGGCGCTAAGTTAATTAAGCTGATAGAAGTGACATAACAAAAAAACTGTTTTTATAGCATATAATTCGCACATACGAATTGACAATGTGAAGCTTTCACCGTACATCTTTTCCATTCGAACGAATTCTTGTGAAGTCGCCCACTGGTCAAAGGAGCAGACGGCGAGTTCACGTCATATCATATTGCATTATAGCACATTATCCTTACGATTGGCATTTTCGTCATTCCCTATTGCAGCCTTTTTGTTATCGTATTACATGCACATATTGGGTATATCTGGATTATGTTGTNTATTGCAGCCTTTTTGTTATCGTATTACATGCACATATTGGGTATATCTGGATTATGTTGTCAATAATGTAAATGTATGTATACTAGGAATTACATTATGATTTCTTATTGACACTTACTCGAACCGCGTGCTCATGCTGGCAATAAACACTATCGGATTCGGAGATCTGGTGGTTGTGGTTATTCCAGGATAATACTGATGGAGTAGAGTTTTGGCGTGTTGCGTTGGTTTGAGGAGATTGCAAAAATGGTGGAGATGACCTCGTAAATCTCAACGGGATAGCGGTCGGTAAATGGAATGGATATCTTGGAGGACGTGCAAACTCCATAAAAAGCCTTATGATTCTAAATAAATGCAACAGTTTTATTCTGGCAGCAGTTTTCGAATTGTGAATACCTACACACGCGCTCCTTAATCAGTCATAAATTTATTATTGACTAGCTTTGCACAGTTGCAAGCTACTTTTTCTTTTAAATTTACATAGCATTGAAAGTCATTTATTACTTCCAGTTGAGGATAATAATTCTTACTCTGTTCATCTGACCGCACGGGTACTGCTTTGGGTGCTGAATAAATTTACTCAACTTTGTGGTGGGATTTGTGGTTACTGAAATGTGTTGAACAGAAACAGGATAACGTGTGCGTGTAATTTATCTGTGTAATAATACTGGGATTAAATCGTTGTTCTATGAGTAACTCTGTAGTGCATTTGCCTATAAAAATTAAATTGGAACGACCACATATATCTGTGTCTGCATTGGGGTGCAAATAATTTTGCGATAAGTCATTGGTTACTTAATTACACATTTGTAGTTTGTAGTGGCTGTCAATGCAGATTATTGCCTTAATTTTGACATGTGGGTGATTTATGAACGAAAACTATATTTCTGCTAATAGCATTTGATTAATGGTTTTGTTATGTACTCAAGGGATCTGTGCCGCAGTTAAAGTGGATTATTAGGAATTAGTAGTCGTGCAAAATGTTCTCAATAGAATGGAATATACCAAGTCAGTAATATAGTTGTCTGTTAATAATACAATACTGAACCTGTGCTCTTGTCTTCACGAAACGAAAATAGCTTTAAAATTGTGAAGTGAGTTATTTCATTTCTAGAAAAGGTTGTAAAGTTCCACAAAGTAAAATTCATTCCATACATTTACAATTATGGAAAGATAAAAAAACTGAATCCGAAAAAGGCTTGGAGGATCCTAGTCAGGACTCTCAGGATGATGAAGTTCTAGGCATATATCGACTGGACTTTGCATTATTGTCTCCCTTGAAAGTATCACTATTTCCTGCAAAGTCATTTCCATCAGTTGCGACAGAATGTGGAAATCGGGACTCGATTTTGCGTTTAGAGATGGATGAAATTGAATTTGGTGAAAGTGCAATGTTTCCTCCCTCTTCTGACTGTTCGCCTCCAGAGAGAAGAGTGATGATGCAGCAAAAGGAAATGACAAGTTGTCTTACACCAACTGAAAAAATAGTTTTTGAGCAAAATCATGATACTGGGTCTTCCTCTGTTCGAAAGACTCCAGCACCAACACCACTGGTTGTGAGACGGGTGAAACAAGGCAGCCTTTTACGACGACGTTCAAGCAGCTTACCTGATATCGATCGGATTAGTTTTCCTCAAATAATGGGGCCAGGTGTAGATGTTGACTCTGTAAAATCCGAATTAGACATTTTGCCTCCTTCCAATGAGATTATGGAGGGCTCAGAGTTAAATAAGAGCCAGGTTGGAGCGAAGAATAATGGGAAAACACTTGATTCTCTTTTCAAAAGTAATACGATTTGTTCAAAGACGTACAGCAGCAGTAGCGCCAGTTTATGTTTCACAAGGAGAGAAAATGATGTGAATGGTGGAAGGTATTTACACGGTAAACCACTAACTGGAGTTCAGTCCTTACCAAGAATCAACAGGAGTCCAACTTCAAATGACACCATCATCTCATCTTCTTCTCCTCTCAATATCCCTTCTTCACGTTATAATAATAAAAGCCCCATCAAATTAGCAATGTCAGCTATGGAATGTGCAGGAGGAGGAGGGAATGCCGGAAGTTTTGGGGATCTCATGAATTTGCTCCAGTTTGGTAGCTCCAGAAATTCACCCACTAATTCAGAAATCTTGGCAGCTGCAGTTCCGCTCGAGACTGTAACAAAAAGTTCAAGCACCGCTTACAGAGGAGTGCAGGATGAACTCGTTTTCCCAATCCATCATTCTTCTATTTCGTCTTATTCTTCATCCGACCAAATCTCTTTCAACTCATCCCAAACGCTGCCTTCATCATCATGGATGACTAGTAAGAGTGCACCCTTCAATGCATATAATGGAAGGATGGTCCCTACATTGAATATTTGTTCTGCTGGAGATGATTTTGGACAGGATTTGGTTGGGGATGAATATTTCTCACCACTTTCTCCAAAACTGAGAGAAGAAACAAGGAGTGGAGAGACTGATGGGCAAAGTAGTCCAAGTCGAGGCAACTACCGAAGTCTTCACCGACGTTTTGTGGTTCAAGGAGTGGATGATAAGGATGAAATTATTATTTCGACACCAGAGTCATTATCAACATCCAGAGCATCGTCTCGATCCTCTCAATCTCCGTCTTTATCACGCTCTCCTTCATGTTCCTCCTCTTCTGAAACTTCTATCGAGTCATTTCGTATCCATTCATCAAACTCTGACTCCACTCTTGGCAATATTCCAACGTCAAGCAGTTGTTGTGGTGTGAATTTGAGAAGTAGTCCAACCCCCACAAGTCCACCGTATGAAAGTAGCCCTTCTCATTCAAAGTCAGGGACTAGATCTGGAACTCCTGAAACATTTATAGCAAGAGGTTTGGAGGGACATTGCCCAACCCCAAGTCCTAGTGGTAGTAGTAGATGCCCTAATTTTTTGGAAACTCCAACAGCGGAAATTGAGCAAAGTCCTGGTCGTAAACGTGGCAAGAGTCCCAAGAGCACTAAAAGGATTGATCGGTCTTATCTGACAAGAAAGAATGGCGTACAGAATAATAACATAAGTATGAGTACTCACAAAGATTTATATAAAAGTGGCTCCAACGACTCTTTTGCTAAAGTGAAAGCAAAAGTAAATAATACTTTTTCACCAGCTAAAAGATTTGGAAAAATTTTGAAAAGTCATCGAAAACCTGATGCTCAAGAGCATGGCAAATACTTTGGTGGAAATGAAAATTATCTTCAAGATTCTCTTCAATCGAGTTCTGTTTCACAAAACCCAGGGAAAAATCCAAAAGGTTTACCCACCGTGGAAAGAGCCAAACGGTTGTCAAAACTGATTCAGCAGAGGCAACACACACAGTTGCAGTTTTCACTCAATATTGCAATGGTGAGGGCGAGGGTTTCCAATTATATTTTATTTTGCTTCAGATTCGTTCTGTCTTTCTCTCAAATTATTCATATTGGATTCCAGCTACCGTGGGAAATCAGGTGCTTTAGAATTAAATTTGCTTCGGTGTCTACTAGTTCCGTTTGCTTCACCAGAGTGTTGTGCTCTTGGCGATTCCATGCCGTCATGTGTACAGCTTAGGATTTGAAATTCTCATTCGACATCATTCTTATCCACCGCATATATGTTCTGGAAATAGTTTTGATTTTGCTCCAGGCTTCCCCCCATTTGTTCGAGAGAAAAAATCACAAATATGTAATTGACAAAATCTTCAGGAATCATGGTACAGATTACAACGCTGTTTCAATTTTTGGACAAAATAGAACCGCAACAAATACTCAAAGCATGTAGGTGGGTGAATAAGTGGTCAGATGAGATGTAGTTAACAAGACCGAAATGAATTGCATTTTTCATGTAGCACACATATGTAGCGTAGCTTATGAGTAATCTGCTTAAATCAGTCCTAGTTTTCAGCTTCCGTTTCAAAATCTGCCCTCATTCATCTGCATCATATTTGCAAAGTAAATGGGGAAATCTGACAGTCATGTACTTGTCATTCGTGCAGGGATACCACTAAACCATTTTATTTTGTGGTCGCATCAAAGAAAGAACTATTATTATGCTGCGCACCACGCGATTCCAGACAACGTTGAACGAACACGTACTTTTTCTCATGTGCTTGTAAATCGCATTTCATTTCATTTCTCTTGAGAGGTTACACACAATTTACATGGCAAAAAATGTTGTGACATTTTTGGAGTAATTTTTAACCAGATGCGGCTTTACCGTTATCATAAAAATTAAGCTGTTTGTCTTAGTTTCATTCTAGGCCGTACGTAAATATATAATAATTCAACCCTTTTGAATATTTAAATGTGTCATCTCTTATGGATTAGTTAGTCAGTCAGGTGAAAGTAGTAGACTTCATTTTTCCACAACATGAAGCCTTCACATTATTAAACTAACCCCAAAGACATCACTTGGCAGTTTATTGTGATTTGCTGCTTGTTGTTTGAGAGTGAGTGGTGGCAACCACATGAAACGAGGTCGTATAATAGTCTTGCTTAATGAAGCTTGGTAATCTTTTACGGTGCAGACAGTCAAAGTCCTTTGGGGTTTTAATAATGTGTTTACGCGAATGAAATTATCCTGAATATTGTAGAATCCTTGAATATGGGCATCATTTACAACAATTTACAAGTGGTACTGGAGTTGTGCCGCTAATGGAAGCGCCGGAAGCGGTATCGTAACTCTAATCTGAAAACGCAGCGGTTTCTCATCATGCTGATAATCATAAAAGTAATCTGGGTGCTTGGAAGGATATTGTTTTTCGTACAGTTGTTTCTATTCCATGACTATACCTCGGTTTTTGGTTATAATGTGTTTGGTATGAGAATAAGGTCAAATGAAAGACCAACGTTATATTTTAAAAAAGGCTTTTTGTAAAACTTTTGTTATTTGTTTTTATATTGAATTACAAGAAAACTCATACCTGTGAAAAGTGTTTTCACTTGTATTTGTGTCAATCAAACTACTATGTACAAGGAAAGTTAGATACTAATAAGTCTGTTGCAAAAAAGCATAGTACTTTGTCTCAACTTTTAGCGAAGTCTTGACACTTTTCATTTCTATTTAACATGACCACACCCAAACTGATTGACGACTCCTACAACTTTTAAATGTACTCAGAAATTGCCCCTGCCCTTTCTAAGTATTTATTCGCACCCAATGCCAAAGGCCAAGAGAGAGTTCAAATTCAAAACCCTTGTATGTAACTATAAAGGGGAAAGTATTCAAAACAGTAAAAAAAACAAGGAAACAGGCTGACATTGATGTTTCCCAACAGTTCAGAAAGACAAATTGGGATCTCATGTTGATTTGGGTTGAAAGCATTTCTTCTTTCTCTCAATTCTGTTTTTGTATTTTCTCCTCGCTCCTCAATCCTTACTCCTAACTTTCTCTACTCCAGTTAAAAATTACTGTTCTTCCACTTCCTCTCTGTCCCGTTTCCACTTTCCAACATGCAATTGTTTGTCTTTAGTTGACTTGTATTTCGTACAAGTCAGTAGTCTGTGTCTGTTTTGTAGAATGGAAATTTGGAGAAAGTGACACTCCATCTGAAAAAAAGTTACTTTTACATACGGATGGATTCTTACACGCGCTGAAAAAAGTTGTCGTTAGACGTTTCCGTACTTTGTGCATTCTCCTGTTTCATGCACGTCCCTCTACGGTTGTTTACATGTAAATTGTGTCTACAAAAGCAGAGGAAGGTTCATTTATTTCCGCATCCGCTTTGCTCCTCCCTGCCATTTATGCAGTAAAGGAGAGGAGGATGTATCCCACCGAAAATCTGATGCCGCAGTGTTGCTCGTGCATGAAATTGAGATTACGTCCTGAGGACAATGGAGTTGGTATAAATAGGAGATGACAAACTATATAACCGATTTTAATTAAATTCATTAAATGAATGCAAAAATGTTGAGTTATCTGAGAAAGTACTGGTACTCCAGGTAAATAGAGGACTTTGAAAATTTCGCTTTGATTTGGTGGTTACGTATTTATATATTAAAATATACTGCTTGTTGTTTCGCTTGCATTTGCGTTAAAAACTAAAATATTAATAGTTTGAAAATTACTAATTGATTCAATTTATGAATATTTCTAGGTAAGTAAAAAATCTTCCACATTTTCAACTACAACTCGCAACCGGGTAACGTGCATAGCAAACGCTGACTCTGCTTACAAGCTGCTTTTAAGCAAATCTCAGCAATTTGCTGAGAAAATAAAAAAATATCTTAGCTTATGCGCTTGATGGTATTTCGCCAACTCGGCTACAGCAGCAATTTTGAAAAGCTTTATTCCAGTGGAAACTTCCCGATTGAGTGGACAGGGCGACGATTACAGACCGGGCAGACGCCATCATCATTCGTCTACATTTCATCTATCATCACTTCATCTACAGATGGGCCTGGTTGTGAAGTTAGCTAGAGTCATCATGAAATTAATCTAATGGACGTTCGAACACTTACTCAAGGTAAGTCATGATTGGAAGGTCCCCCCGTTTTCATAAGAATCGAATTTCAAAATTACGCTTTTTACAAAATTCGATAATGAAGAGAAAGCCATATGCTGTGATTACACTGCTTACTTTTCATCCACTTCGTGGCATCCAATTACGGGAGGTTGGTTTGCAAAAAGTTGTGCATTGCAACAAGAAAGAACATTTCTCTTGGTTGCACTTTGCTCATTAATATTACAAAATTCTATTAATGATTCAGCTTTTTAAGTTTTAAACGAATTTCCGTGTTTAATTTTTTCAAAGAGATGTGAAATTGCGGTTTGCATAATTGTACTCAACAACTTAATCGAAGCTTACACGTTTTTTTGGCTTTTCAAAAACTGGCAAACAATCACAAAACGGTCACTACTTTTTCCTACACAATTTTTATCTAGTGACTCAACTGAAGACTCAAGCAAAATGCTGTTGAATTCTTTACTTTATTTTCCTCAATCTGCTAAAGCGTCGACTAGAATTTCTTATAGCTGTGCGTGTTTAACTCACGTCCATTTATACAAGCTGCCAGAATTGATAAGTTTTTTAGTAAAATTTATGCGTATGAAGTAAACCAGCCAGCGCATTGCTGTAGGGCAATGGGCTGTATTTTGCAAAGAAAGAAAAATCATTCTCATTTATACCAATGATGGAAATTGCATGACTCCGTCCTCTTTACTGTTGCTTTCTTTTGTTACTGTTGTGGACAAAAAAGAAAAATAAAGTGGAATGAATGACTACTGTGGTCATGAGTCCAACCAGCATATGCTCCTATCACCGCAGTCAATCTCACGACGTGAAAACACAGCGACCGGTATGGCTATAAGCTACTGGGAACAAAGGTCTTTAGGACAAAAAGTCATCTCGATTTAACTTTTATACTTGTTCCAGGGTGGACGCTATCAATGTTATACTTTTCAATGAAAATAAGGATTGGCTTCGAGCTGATTCAGTCAGTAGGCAAAGGCATATGGGTCCAATGTGGGTTGATAAAAAAGACTCCGTTTTGTCCTTTCTCTTTCCCTCTTCCAAATCCACTCCTGGATTGCGGGATTAAAGGGAAAATCGGTTGTCGACTGCAATTTCTATTACGGTGAATTGAGAAACATTCCATTCCCCAAGCATGGTAAAAGAATAGTCATTTTGGCGTTTGTTCAACCGTGCCAACACAGCTGTATGCTTGGATAATGTCACCTTCTGGTGCTCAAAAAATGCCATGATGAAGCTATGATTTTGAACCAGGTTGCAGCACCAACAAACTAACTGCAAATCGCATCTCCTTTCTTCACCTCTCCACTCCATTGGATTGGTCGACTCATATGTGCAAATGAGAATTTTTTTGCTCTATTTGAAATTCAGTTTTCTCAAGGCTAGCTCTTGATAGCGATAAGAGTAGTAATTTTGCCAAACTTCGTTTTCAGAATAATGACAGCTATAGTACCCTATCTTTTGATATAACTTGTTGAGCCGGGAACTGAATTTATTTTTATGGTCGAAAGTTTAACTTGGTAAGACTCAAGCGTGGAAAGTTTTATATTTTAGTAGAACTTTCTTTAAAAATTGTAGCTATTAGATTGATTTATATCTGCATGACTTAGTTGACTTTGGGGAAGTTGGCCGTAGGAGTTTTTTTAAATGAAGTCCACGAAGTAAAGTGAAGCTGAGACAATAGTAATATAAAAATCGATCATAATATTTAACGTGTATTTATTGTATGGCATAGGAATCTGTTAGAGTTGGCTACTAAACCACCAATATATCTCGATTCTCAATGTATTACTTGAATATTTCAAGTGATTAAAGAAAGGAAACAATGG
Source organism: Folsomia manolachei (assembly GCA_036491905.1). Lineage (NCBI taxonomy): Eukaryota > Metazoa > Arthropoda > Collembola > Entomobryomorpha > Isotomidae > Folsomia > Folsomia manolachei. Next base: position 14,225 of record JAAXNX010001080.1, read on the forward strand.
GCTACATCCTCAGTCACATTTGCATTGGGTTGGGCTTACCAATTAATTCTAATCGAATTAACTTAAAACTTAGCAAGATGGGATTGGGTGAAACCACAAAATTATTCTAAATTCAGACATTTCGTTCTTGTTGAAGGATTATTGATTATTCCATGGCTAACTTTGTATTATAACAATATTAGTTCTGCTCTTGGCTTGGAGTGTGTTTGGCATCCTGCAAGGGAAGAGACGAACAATTAATAGAATGAAGTGCCAAAGCACATTACTCGCTAGACGGATCCCTCGCCTGAGTTGGTTTAATTTGGTTGCAATTCTATTCATCCTTGTCGTTGTTGGCTGAATGGTGGAAACTCAGTTCTGGTATTTATGTGGGATCATAAGTGATCAACATGAGCACGAGTGAAATATGTAACCACAAAGGGTATTTTGGTGGTTGAATGTTTTAAACATTTCTTCTCTTCTTCCGGATTTTGAATGTAATGTGCATACCACTGGAATTGCTGTAAGCAGGAAATTTCAACAAAGTAAAAAGGTCACAAAAGGAATTTATACAAAAAGCACCATTCCACATAATTTTTTTTGTATTTTGAAACCTCCATTTTTTCGGATTAATTTTCGCAGGAGTGAAATAAGTAAGTACAGGATTTATTAAAAAAGTAAACAATTTTCGTTTGCTTCATGTAGAACCACAAAGAGCTTAGCAAAAGAAATATTCCTAGAATGGGAGCAAAAAAGTGTGAGATGAAACAGAGACAGTTATTTCTGGGAGATAGAGATAAAAAACAGAATAATGAGAAAATAGGAGTTTGTTCATAACACGCGGAGGGTGTAAGATATAGAGAGAAAGTAAAAGAGCGTGGTCGATTTTGCAAAGATTTCTCTGCCCAAAACACAAACGACTTGCTCGCAAAGTCGTGTAACAAGGTTTGGGTGTTCAGGAGTAAGTGGGAAGTGGCCTATAGTATTGACCATTTTCCTGTTTTCCATTCACACGGCTTAGCTTTGGTTCCACAATGCAATCGAAATACAAATACTCACGAAAAGTGCCTTCCTGCTGGTATGAGCTCTGATAACAACGACTGCTAGGAATAGATAGAAAACTGCCACTACCAGGAGAAGGAAGAATCATTCAAAGTAAGAACAGAGTGCTGTGGGGGAATAATAAGAACTTTGCGAAAGATATGCTCAGCATGGCTCAGTTTGAACTTTGCGAACATGGGCAGCGAGCGGAGTTTGCAAAGCTGACGTCAAAGGCGTTTCTCCTACTCTAAAGCTGCATACTGGGAAAGGCAATGTTTAGAAATGTGTGTGATGGTAGTGGAGGAAAGCTCTGGTACCTAGTTTAGAATTTAGCCAACTGCTTCATCCAACCAAACTTTGAGCAGGGCACAGCATAATATCCATACTAGGCTAGAAAAGAATCTCCCATCGCTTTATTTCCTGTAGCTCCACAAATATCCACGTTTTGTTCCTAGAAAAATATCCAGGATGCAACTAAATAAGGAAGATATACCCACGGAGCTTCGTATTATTCATTGGCATTTTCTTTCACGTATGAATTCCACCTGCTCCCCCACCAACCAGTCGACCCACCGTCATAAAAGAGTGAAATAGCACTAGCCTAAATTCTGCAAGTGGTAAAGTAGGAAACACTGCCCGTGTCCCAGAGTCCTACTCAAAGGAATGGAAACACACTTGTTCTCATTTTGAGGAGACCAAGTGGAGGAATGAATACGCAAGAAAAGTTCTAGTTTGCTCTGGTTGTATGGCATGAAAGTTGTACTCTCTTGTCCCGCGGTTACGAACTCTTCACCTGAGAACAAAGAGCGAGAGAAGGAAAAGGAGAATATTCATTTGGGTGGTTGAGGGGTGAAAGTAGCAAGTTTTGGTGAAAATGAACCTTTGGATGATTCACATTACGTTGTGCCAGTGAGAGGTAGGAAAGGTAGGGCAATTGCATGACAAGGAAAATGCCGATATTCGTCTCTCACTCTTGCCTTTCCATTCCCCAGTCGCAGGAAATCCTTCCTCGATTTCACATATAATTCATTCACTTGTTCTGAGCCCTCTCAATCCCATTCTATATTCGATGCACTGACTCGTGGGTTATTTATTGTGGGAGAAACTAAGTGGGCTACTTCTCTTAAGAATGTCTTTGTTCCATACCCCATCGATATTTTTAAGAATGATTGATTTATTAAGGAAAGAGTTAATTTCTTCCATTATATCAGTGTTGCCGAGGATTGTGGGTGTATAAATAAAATAGAATTCAGAAATAGGTCACTAAATTTAAGGCACCAGCTACATACACACCAGAAGCATTCATATTTAATTGAATTGTAAATGAGGTCGGTTTGATGACCTCTTACCTTCCTTAACGTGGATCTTATGCACACCCACTGTACATCAATATATGTAACTTCAAAAGCAATTGAATTTGTTTAAATTTTTGAGTTTTCTCCTGCCTGCGGTTTGTACATTGTGAATGCATTTCCTTCCATCGTGTCGTGTAGTACATGACTTTGGGTAAGTAGAAAATGAAGGCACGACATTCCCTATCTAAATAAGAACCCAACCAGAGCTATGTAGGTTTTCCGCAGCCAGTTCGGCTCCACTTTCACCCATCCACTTGCTCGTCTGACTTGGGGATTCGTATAAGTTGTAATATTTCCGACTTAGTTGGAGCAACGTAGAAAGCTGGCTTACTGGTCGCATACTACTCGGCTGGTGCTAGTACCACAATAGTAGTTGGTTGGTAGGAGTTGGGTTCAACTGGAAGTCTGGTAAAAGTGAATCAATACTGGTTTGTGTTGGGTGCGCTGTGAGGAACTGCGCACTGCAGGGTTGGTCGGTCGGTCCTTCCTTTACTTTCTCTTTTACTTCCCATGCTCCTTCTCTCTCTTTTCCAACTTTCGACTACTTCACTTGCATAAGTTATTCCAGTTTACCCAGCCACTGGACTCGCAGTTGTTTTTCTCACCAGCTCCCCAGCAAACCGAACCTCGCTTTCTCCTGGTTGCTCTCCCTTGGTCGTGCGAAATAAATACGGGGCAGAGAAATAAGCACCTACTTAAATTGGTCACATATACACACGCTGGCAGGAGATCCTTCTCCACAAAGTAGGGTAAACAGTGTACATATCCCAAGAATTGGTGCTACTACATACTATACTCACCGGATATTCACTATAGGCTTTCTATAGTTTGTATTACATACACGTTGTCACATTGCTGGGCAACCTTTTTATCGGATCAACCACCGCACACACAAGATTGTGGGAAAGATATATTTACTATCCTTAAAAGTAGTGTGTGGTTGTGTTCTATACATTTGTGTCCACGAGATCACATTCAACATTGGTTGTCCACTCTGCAGACACAAGTGAGGAGAAAGTTGTGTTTTGTGGGGCACATGCAACTGAAATAATGGGTTCTGTTGTATGGGTTGTGTCCAATTCTACTTTGAATTTATGAGCGAAAGCTTGACTTGGACCTTTGACAGCTCTTTCACCATCTAAGCAGTAGATAAAACTCAAAACGTCCTTAGTAAAGAAATAAATATTTGCGGCAGACTGGAAGGCATGTGTTTCTGAAGGCTGCTGCAAAATTTTGTTTGCCAACCACTATTCCTAACAACTTCGCATATAAACCTGTGAATCGTGCTGAGAAAGAACTGAATATGTACGATACGACTACGACTTATCTGGTGTTTTCTTATTTTGAAAAGAAAGGCAAAGGAATGCCACCTCGTTTTGCATTGAAATCCGGATTTTTCACTAAATTGGAGTTTCACTAACTTGAGTCTCTTCTCGACAGAGAAAAAGAAATCCTCTTCACGAAGGAATCCATAACAAGGGAGATTTCAACTACATACAAATTCTACTTACTTAGTCGACCGTATCTAAAGGGATTTAGATCTCGTTGACTTACAAACTTTCTCCGATAGTTACAACAATGCTTTTATACTTGGAGGAGTGGTTTTGGGTAGACAGGCAGCCAGTTTCTTGTGCCAATGAGCTGGGTTAGTTGAAAAGGTGACAATTCCAGTGTAAAAATTGTTCCCAACACTTTCTTCAAGAGCTCTTGTCAATTGGAAGAATACCAGCTTAGCTCTACTCCAATTTAATTGGAAAACTGATTTTATTCGGTGGATCGGACGGCATAAAAACTTCTCGAATAAGAACTGTATAAGACAACCGGCTGGGGCTGAGATGTCCTGAGTAAAAACTATTGCTAAACAAACTCTTTCGAAATCAGTATTATTTTATTCTGTGTCATGTGAAAAATGGATTTTTGTTTGTGTATGACAATAAAACTCTGAAACTTTACCATATCATTGCTATTCGAGCCATACTCAATCCGGAATATTTGCAAGCACCATATTACGCCGGGTGAAAGTTTGAACATCAATTCTAAATAAGATGTTAATCGATTCTATGATCAAATACTAATTGATAGGAATAACAAATTGTATATCAATTTATTCCTTAAATGTCTTTGGAGACTAATAATTAGCTGTAGAGTAATCCGTGTAATAATTGCCACCCGGAGAGTGCAATATAATGGCCCAGCGTGTGAAAGGTAAATTGGAACGTGGCTATGAATGAGCTGGGTGATAGTACATTAAAATTGATCCCTGTGGAGCTCATAGAACTTTGCAGTGATACACGTGCTGGCTAAATTGGGTGTTGGCTAAATTGGATAGAAATCCGGTACTTGTAATCAAAATTTGCAATACAGAGAATTAACTGACAAAAAATTTAAAGTTTAACAGTCACCCTTGTAATGATATTAAGTAGGTCGTCAGTTGATAGTGTAAGGAAGTGTAATTTGTAATTTGTGTAAGTTAGCTCTTATTTATAAAACAGCTCTAAATATCAGTGACTTTGTGAGTATTGTGTTTTCTTCGATACTCCTTTCCAAAAGAAACGAGTTTTCTTAACAAAGTTGCAGTCGGGGAAAACTGTCACAAAAGGATTCATTTTGACATAAAAGGAAAATAATAATTTAACAGAATGTCAGGGAGAGTAAAATCTTCTAAAATTCTGCTGAGCCTGAGCCAAGGGAAAGTGATTGAGTCGTATTTGACTCACTTTTACTAAGTGAATTCAGAGAATTGTCAAGAGAGAAAGAAGTAAAAGAGAAGAAAAGTTTAGGGATTTTATCCAATTTTCCTTCCAACTACATATATTGAATCAGGATTTCCGTATGCCACTCTATCAGAAAATGGAGAAAATGAAATAAATTCTATACGAAACAAGTGCTAAAATAAAATTTAAATCAGTCGACGATTGTGAACCGCACGTATTTATATGAAAAGTTTGAAAAGTCAAGCTCCGGATTTCCATCAAATGACGTGAGTTTGCTTAGCTAATGCCATTTTCCCCTTAATTATCTTCATTTTGTTGATCTACTTTCATATGAAATCCTCTTACAAACTTTAATGTTGAACCGGTATCAATTTTGAGTAGTCAACAATGGAGAGGATTATAGCCCTTTGTCCCAGTGGTCTAATGTCAGTCAAAATGGACAACGAATTATTCGTCCATGATTGAGCTGACGGTCTCCTGAGGATGGGCGGATTTGATCTCTGTTCTTTCAAACTTCTGATATGAATGAATAACCAAACGCATTAGTTGGCTGTGTTCCATCTATCCTACGCATTCGATCTTTCTCTTTTACGGTTTGTTTTGAATCTCTTGACATAAGCTAAGCCGGAAATAGGGCAACTAGTTTTTAACAACCTTTTTATGCGTATCAATTTCTGTAAAAAGGGTTATTTATTCAAGTTATTTTAATGAAAGTAAAGTTATTCGGCAAACAAGAATCAAGGGTAATAATAAACCACATGTTGCAAAATATTGGTCAAGTCCAGACACTGCCGTGTAGTACTGCACAAAATATTTATTTAGTGTTCCATCCAATTGTGTCCATTCATTTTCCAGTCACTTTTCTGGATGAGGGAACAGAATATCATGAGCCATAAAGTTAAATTCCATGCAATAAAGTTTTATGCTTCGAACGTACCTAACT
>JAAXNX010001081.1:0-20253 GCA_036491905.1 Folsomia manolachei
GAAGACGACTTGCAGGTAAGGTCATAAAAATTAATAGTGGAGGATAATAAATTGACAATTTTCTAAACTAATTACAGCTGCAGTTTGGCAGTACAACTGGCAAAAGTACGAGAATCTGTTTTGATCATTTCCACCGACCCTGCTCACAATATTTCGGACGCCTTTGATCAAAAATTTAGTAAAGTTCCTACCAAGGTCAAGGGATTTGATAATTTGTTTGCGATGGTGAGTTGAAGAAATGAAGGAGTAAATTTTTGGTGGAGTAATTTTATTCAAAGTGCGTTATTTTTGTAGGAAATTGATCCTAACGTGGGCTACAATGAGTTACCGGACGAATTTTTCCAAGAGTTGGACGGACAAAGTGTTCGAGTATCTAAAACCGTTATGCAAGAAGTGATGAATGCCTTTCCAGGTATGTCATTTTATTTTACTAAAACGTATTGAGCTCTTGTATTTGTACCGTTGACCGTATTTTTGTATTACAGGAATTGATGAAGCTATGAGTTATGCAGAAGTTATGAAGTGAGTGCGACTTATTTCTGGGTATTCTTGATTATTGTATTATCTAGTGTATTTATTTATTTGTATTCAATTTACTTCATAGGTTGGTGGAAGGAATGAATTTTTCCGTAGTTGTTTTCGACACGGCACCCACGGGCCACACGTTGAGGCTACTCTCCTTTCCAAAACTAGTGGAGAAAAGGACTGGGGAAAATAGTTCAATTGAAAAATTCCTTTGGTCCTTTCATTACACAGATTGGAAGTCTGATGCAAATGGATTTTAATGCGGATAGTTTGGCTTCGAGATTAGATGAGATTTTACCCACAATTCGGAAAGTTAATGAGCAATTCCGTAACCCTGTAGGTTACATTTGTTTAATTAATTGTTGGAAGAGGACTTATAATAAGCTTAACTGATAATTTTCTAATTTATCTTTCATTTAGGAACAAACTACCTTCGTTTGCATTTGCATTGCTGAATTTCTTTCAGTATTTGAAACTGAAAGATTGGTCCAAGAACTCACAAAGTTGAATATAGACGTTCGGAATGTAGTTGTCAATCAATTGTTATTCCCTTCTCCTGGAGATCAGTGTAAAATGTGTGCGGCGAGATGTAAAGTGCAAGCAAAATACTTGGATCAGGTTCGAACTTCGAAGATAGCAATATTATTGTTCATCAGTTTTTATTTTAAAACAATTGTCATAAATCGATAATTGATTAATTCCAGATTGCTGATTTATATGAAGACTTTCACGTCACAAAGTTGCCTTTATTGGAAAAGGAAGTTCGAGGGGTAGAACAAATCCGCCAATTTTCTGAACTGCTCATGACGCCGTATGAATCTAAGGCAGATTAATAAGAAAGCTACCCTACATTTGGGTGACGGGTTGTTTTATGTCATTTTTATCTGAAATATCTATACAAAAAATTAGAATTTGTGTATCAACTTTATTTTTCAAGTATCTAATCACCAAATTATCATGTAATCTGAGAAAGCTCGTGTTAGAATAGCCTATATGTAATCAGTTTTAAATCCAACACTCTAAATTGCCAATCAATCAATAAAAAAAGTTCCACATAGATAATCTACAGACGTGTATTTCATGTTGTTTGATAACCAAAAAGTAGAGCATTTATGACTTGCATTCATCACTTCTTGTCTCGAAATGCCTCTTCCAACTTTTTTATATAATATGAAGTGTTATGCAACAAACCACCTTCAAAACATGTTATACTATGCTTTCCACCATAACATTCTGGTATTTCTATTCTCCAGTATTCTTCGATTTACAGACAGGTTGTGAATCAGAGCTGGTGGTTCTGAAATGCAAAAAAAATCTGGTTTTCATTCATACATAGCTTTTGCTCCGAATGAATTAGGCATAATTTTATATGCCTTTGGGTATTGTTATAGATTACTAACCAGTTTTCATGGTGGCATGATATTATGTCTTTCCCAATCAGAGTTCCAGTCAGGTAGCTTGGCCTTGTCCAGCAATAATAATGTAGAACTGTGTCTTCAATAAAATAAATCGATATCTCAGACCCGGCTACTAGGGAATTTTGTAACCCATCAAAAGAAGTCGTTTGACTAAATAAATCCATAATTTTATTCCGAGTGAAAGTTCCTCATTTTGCGCAAAAATGCTGACAATTATTCGCACTAAGCTTGCATCTCCAAATGTATGCGGATGGAGATTTTCGTCTGCCATGTCATCTTTAAGGGAGCAGCTAAGAAATGAGTTAAAGGTGAGAGTTGCAGATTACATAATTTGTAATATTTTATGGAAACACTGATCAAATATATATTCATCTCCAGGAAATTGAGGCTGCAGGAACGTATAAAAATGAGAGAGTAATTACCACCAAACAAGGCACAGAAGTTAGCGTNCTGATCAAATATATATTCATCTCCAGGAAATTGAGGCTGCAGGAACGTATAAAAATGAGAGAGTAATTACCACCAAACAAGGCACAGAAGTTAGCGTGGAAAACAGCAAGCATGGAAAACTACTTAATTTTTGTGCCAACAATTATCTTGGACTTTCGGTAAGGCATAATTTGCAAAGTAACCAATTTACTATAATAAATCCTCACTCACATTAAATTTTGCAGTCCCATCCCGAAGTGATAGAAAGCGGAAAGAAAGCCTTAGACCAGTATGGAGCTGGTTTATCATCGGTTCGATTCATTTGTGGGACACAAGTCATCCATAAGGTGACCACAGACTTAAATGACACTAACAATATTTCTAATTTCCTTTGAACTACAGGAATTGGAAAGGAAAATAGCACAATTTCACGGGAGAGAAGATGCCATACTCTACGCGTCCTGTTTCGACGCTAATGCTGGAATTTTTGAAGTCCTTACAACTCCTGAAGACGCAATTTTATCGGATGAGCTGAGTACGGCAATTTAAAATGTATTTCTTGTAATCACTATAATTTAATGGTCTGCCTAAATTTAGATCACGCCTCAATAATTGACGGCATCCGACTAGCCAAGGCACAAAAGTATCGCTACAAACATAAGGACATGGCAGATTTAGAATCAAAACTAAAAGAATCTCTGGAGAAAGGTTGTAGACGCCGGTTCATCGTGACGGATGGCGTTTTCTCAATGGATGGAAATGTGGCTCCGTTAAATGAAATTCAGCAATTAGCACAAAAATATAAAGCTCTCGTATTTGTGGATGAATGTCATGCAACCGGGTTTTTTGGCAAGACGGGACGAGGTACGGAAGAATACCTGAACTGTGGGAAGGTGGACATTATTAATTCCACGTTGGGGAAGGCTTTGGGTGGAGCTGCGGGAGGATATACGACGGGACCTAAGGAAATTGTGGATATCTTGAGACAAAAGTCGAGACCTTATCTATTTTCTAATAGGTGATTGTTATATTATTTGTTAGAAATGTGAATATTCAAAGGTTACTTATCCATTTATTGTACTTTATAATCAATAGTTTACCTCCACCCGTGGTTGCGTGTAGCTCTAAGGTATGTAATGATAACCAATTTACTGGTATTCATCAATCACCTTTGGATTTTGTCTCAGGTTTTCGATTTACTCATGAACTCATCCGATCTGACGAAGAAAGTCGCAAAGAATACGGTACAATTTCAAATCTGTTCATCATTAATTACGCCATTACTCACTCTTTTACTCAAAACTATGACACAGAAACAATTTCGGGATGCCATGACCAAAGCAGGATTCACTATTTTGGGTGATTCTCATCCAATTTGTCCAGTTTTTCTGGAAGGTAATTTTTGTATGATAACCCTTTAACATTCTTCTAATCCTCAATTTTTCTTAGATGCTAAACTTGCTTCAGTGATGGCAGAAAAAATGCTGGGTCAGTTTTAATTTTTAAATTATTTAGAAGTTGCTACCATTTTTAACTCTAACCCATTATTTATAACTGTTTTTATATAGACGAAGGAATTTATGTGATCGGGTTCAGTTTTCCAGTGGTCCCTCGTGGTAAAGCTAGGATACGTGTCCAAATCTCAGCCGCACATGAGCCCCATGAAATAGACAAACTTATCCAAGCTTTTATCAAGGTTGGAAAGTCGCTAAATGTAATTAAATGACCGTATTAAAAGGATGAATAAATAAATCCACATATTTTCTAGTAAAGAATGAGTTAAAGATTCAAAGTGTTCTTCGAATTTATTTGCTTTGTTTTCACCTTTGAAAGAAAACGCTTCAAAGTCATCTTCCAACTTTGTCAAAACACATAATAAACGCATCAACAATATATGATTATGGTAAGAAATTATTGATAAGCACATGAAAACTTATGGGTAATAGAGTTATTTAATACACACGTAATGTAAACTTTGTTAAAACATTTGTCTGGATAATTTGTAAATATTTCTAGTTTTCTTTTAAACTTTGTTGGACACACGTCTTCAAAAGCGGTGAAGGTATTTCGAATATTTACACAGCACTGTACATTGAAACTTATTTTATTTCATTGAATAGACATATATTACATCGGACAATGAATGATTACGATTCATAAACTAATTTCACATTCAAATCTAAATAAATCCACTACATGCAATATTTCGCAATTCATAAATGCATCTGCAATTTTATATACAATATCATCCGCAGATAGACCGATTAGACATCTATTAATCTTTAAGCAAATAATGTACACATTTCATTTTGTGTAGTATTTAATAATCTTCCAAAAGTTAGACTCTTTGTTATTTTACCATTGCTATTTGAAAATGTATATTTCATTTTACGTTCACTTTTAATTATATTTCTAAATGGGTTGGAGCAGCTCTGTTGTAATTAGTAAATGAATTATTATATTTATACGCTCTTTACTATAAAGTACCCTCCCATAAACCCAGTTATACCCTATTACAGGTAACATGCATAGAATTTTTAATTCTTTCCCTTGCAATTCTTTTTTTATGTTCTCCACGCCAAACTATTAATGGTAGCACGTGAATATGAATCTGGGATAGGATATAGGTGGTTACTTTTTACCCATTAAATTATAAAACTTTACCTGTCTTGTACCCGCAGTTTATATTTATACGTAAATTATATCGAGTTATTAAAACTAAGTTATTTTAAAACATGATCATTCATAAATATAAAGCCTTTCATTGGGAGCCGGACATTGCGCTAACTTCTGTATTCCACAACTTAATCTACAAATATAAAACTAAGAGATACATCGGATTTATGAGACAAGCACAATATAAAACTCCAGAATCAAAGAATAGAAAATTGAAATCCAGAAAATTAAATGTAATCCAACTACTTGGGATACAAAATGCTTAGAAAATATTTGTACTTGTCGAAACCATGTCTTAAAAACCACACGAATTTCATTCTTTCAAAATCACCCCAAAATTCCTCTCACTCATTAAACTAAATAGTTGGTATTGGTATTCCGTAAGCTAATTAAATGTATGTGTGTACGTATTACAAAATATTGGGTGGGTATTTTATATTGAAATGCAGTAGTTTTTTAACCTTTGTAGTTATACGAAAATGCGAAGAAAAACAGATTCACACCATTTTAAATGTGCGACATACTGAATCGACATACTGAATCTCGGAACTTGCAAAAAATGAAGACTAGATCGATAGAGCAAGGAAACTGAGTCTAATCGAGATAGAGTTTAGTGCAGAGTAATAATTGCGATATTTCCTAAACTTTAATGAGCACTAAAGTTAGTTCTAAACTATTTTAAAATCTTATACAATACGGCGACATAAAGGACATTTTACACTACTAACCGAACAAAATCTTTGGATTGGTTAATGTTAAAGATGGAATTATACAAGTTTTTAATTAAACCGAACTGTTAAAAATCCGAAATTTTTAAAGACTCGAAATTGACATCGATAATTTGGTCGCTCATTGCACAAGTGAGATCAAGGACTTGAGAAAAGGAAATGTTAATTGTTCACTTTTCCTGTTTTTTTTCTTGTTTCCTATCAAAGCAGATCGAAACCTAGTAATAAAGCTTTCTCCTCTACAAAGTTCCACTACATCAAGGCTAAAGAATGCATTTCAATTCAATGCACATTTCTACACGATGCAACATACCGACCCCTCCTAAAGCTTTGAACTTAAAATTTAAATGTTGTTAATGAATCAAATCCATTGTGGATCGTTTAAAACAGTTGCAAACTCAGTAACACCGAAATAGCGTCAAATAATAAGCAAGAGACAGAGAGAGCACAAAAACCAACTTGATTTCATCCATTTTCTTACAACAATAATTCTAACCTAAATTTTAAACTAGTTCACAAAAATTGTGTGTCGAATAAAAAAATCATTACCACGTAGGTTATATGTAATTAACTAATATTAATAACTAGGTAAAATATACTCACTCCTTTGTTGTACGTACACCATTTTATGTCTGGGGGAAATATTTCTTGTTGAAAAAGCGTCCAGTGAATGCAGGGCCGGGTTGATTTGTCGGTGGTGGGGGAGGTGGAATTAAGTTGTTCACTGGGATCCCACCAATTATTGCGTTTGAAGAAGAAGTCCCACCATTGTTTGGCTTTTGGACGGATCCAGATGAAGTGTGGGTATTTTTTCTGGATCCACGATTAGATGGAGAATGGTGGTGATTATTCCTTTTTCCGGACCGATACTGCTGTTTGTGGTACTTTCCAGCAGCAGATCCTGGTGAAGATGACGAGCTGGCGGAAGAGATGGGCGAGTATCCATTGTTGGGAGTCTTGTTACTGCCACTACCAGAGGATGACATGGACTTTGACTTTGAATAATGCTGGGATTGAGAGGGTAGTGGTGGCATTCCTGATTGTTTTAATGCAGCCGGTGTCGGTACAGATAATCGATGTCCACGGTGAGATTGTTTGGGTGATGGCTTTGAAGGGCCAGGAGAACGGCTACCAGAATTTTGCTTTCCTGAGGACAATGTTGTGAGCACTACAAAATCAAATGAAATATTCAGTATAGAGTTTAAAAATATCTTAGACCTCCCTATGGATCGTACCTCTAGGCGTTTCAGTTGGTTTCGGAATAGCAACCGGTGCTTCCCGAGGACTTGAAGAATTGTCGCTGTCTGTTAATTTTATGCCAAATGAAGTGAGTCGTTTACTTAGCTCTTCTCGTTGGCGTTCTGCCAGAGTAGGAGTTGGACTCCAGGATAATGCGCCTAGATGAATACAAAGTTTAAATTACAATTTACAATCCAAAAGAATAATTTGACGCTTCAATAATTTACCTGTATTATCCGAGCTATGGCACTCAGGTTCGTCGCCAGCACCTCCTTTCTTCCCGATGGAATCATTGGAGGAGTTGTCGCCTTTCAAATCCGTTGCGTTAACATCGGCGTTACTCGAGCCATCCAAAGACTGACCTTCTTTTTTACGTTGACGGTACTCCAATATGGACAACTGAATCAGAAAATGTTAGTGTTAACGCGTTACCCAATATACAACTAGGAATTGTTTAATTCTAAATATTATGAAAGAATACCTTTCGTTTGGCAGGTATGGAATTTGAACTAGCTTCCTTCTCTTTCTGACCAGAAGCGTTCATGTAATGTTGTTCAATTTTAAATTCATCATGATCCTCATGAAGGTAGTTTGACTTGAGTTGTTTTGATTGTTCCACCATATGAGTGGAGGATGAAAACTCGAGTTGATCAAAATTTAATCTCTGTTGTTGGGATTCAGGTGCGCCAAAGCTCAATTTCATGCACATATTCTTATCCCTTTTGTAATCCAGGATGATGGGGTCAGCCGTGACGACGCTGGTTTTTACTGGAGAAGTTCGGGGAGAATCCACGTTCTGAGATTCTACAACGTCCCATCGACTTCGTCTTGGTAGAGATTTTGGTGTATCAAAAATTGTGACGTCGGCATCATTTGTAACAACGGGTTCGCTTGACTTCAGGATGGCTTCGTAAGACTGATTCAATTCTGAGGCTTTAGGTGTCACAGGTATCTTCTTATCTTCAATCTCTGAAGAGGGTTTTGTTGGCATATCAGATGTGTTCATCGTATCGGTATTTGAAACCATTCCTGAGTCATCATCATTCATATTAGAAAAAGATTTTGCATCATCCTGCTTTACTGGTACTGAAGACGAACTATGATCCATCTCATCTTCTTCAGAAACCTCAGAGTAACTTATTCTCGTCATTCTCGTTTCTGAGATTTCACTGGGATTCTTTGCTTCCGTAATGGTCGGTGAACTCTAAAATTTGTAAAACAGTTAGTTGCCAGTCGCCATAAAGAAACATGTAATTATTTTTTAAAGCTTAAATTGTTGTTTAAATTACCGAATCTTCTCTTTCTGAAGTTACTGGATGTGCTTCTAAATCATTTTCAGAGTCATGTTCGTCATGTTCGGAATTTTGTCCTTCGAGGTGGTTCGGGGTTAATGGTGGAGTGTTGCTAACCTCTGATGAAATGGATGATCTTGCAAAACGCCTCTTTTTTAAAGGTGCAACACAATCTGGTGACATGGGACGAGGATTTGTTGGATTATCCGTCTCCTCACTAATGGCCTGACGAAGCCACCGCTTCTTTGCAGAAGCATTGTCTAAATTGCTGTTATTATTTGAGGTTGGTGTCGATGGATTTGAAGACGCTGCTGCTAGGGCCCCAGTTGACGCGGCTAGTGCTGAACCACTTCCAGATGATGTGCTCAAACTTCGACGCATGTATTGTTGCGGTAGACTAAGCTCTCCAGACGTTGGAGAATTGTACCACTCGGAAATGAGCGCCTGTTAAGGAAAGAGTCATGAATATATAAACTTTAATCTAATTTCATTAAACTTAATTTAGGAATTTTTTGGTTAACAACTTACCCTTTTAGTTTTAGGAAGCCTAAAGCTAGAATCTCCCATTGGAGATTCTCTTCCTCCTTCATCAGCGGAAATAATTTCGGATTCTGTTGATGTTGTCCTCATGTCTCCTCCACTTCCGGAACTTCTCTGACTTATCATCTGTGGCTTGCCTTTGGCCATGGTTGGTGAAGAATGACTTCCAGAGCGGCCTCGCTTCTTACCCTTCTTTTTCTGAGCTTGAATGAATTTCACTGATTTTGCTCCTGTTGGCGTTGAAGCAGCTGCGGCCGACGCATTTGAGCCATGATGATCCGATTCTATGTCGTGATCAGTGTCAAGATCATCCCCTTTCCGGTTTCCTTTTCCCTTCTTTTGGCTTTGTCTAATTTCTTTTTTCTTTTCATTGCTCTCCATTCTCTCAATTAGCCTGAGAACACTCTCCAACTTTCTATCTTCACGAGAGAGGGGTTTTCCAGGTTCTCCTTTGGGCTTGGTAGGTGAAGCAGCAGGCTGAGAACGCTGAGGTTGTTGTAGCCCAGTAATGTCTGCTGAATTATGTTCCTTATTATTCTTCGTCTCTGCTGGCTGTCCAGATTTATTACGCTGACGAGAACTTGTGCTTTCTGCCCTTGATTTCCTCAGTGCAGGAGTTGTTGTCGTCGATAAAACAGGAGACGGTACTTCTACGGGAAGTGGTGTAGACACGACAGCCGCGGCTGCACTACGCGCACGTGTGGTTCGTTCTTTCCCGAAGGACAGCTCATCCTGCGAGTCCTCTTTTGTAGATTCCCCTAGAACTGAAGAATTTGTTGATTGTACATGGCCAGGAGACATGGGCTTCTCATGATGGAAATCTTTTAGTGATTCCAACGGAACTGCATCTTTGTCAATGGAGGATGTTCTACGGGAACTGAGACGCTTTTTACGTTCCTTGGGCCTGAAACATGGATTAAAACGTGTAATTGTCTTTGATTTTCACCCACGAAATATTAACTTGAAAATTAGCTTTAAAAATTAAATACTTACTCTGAAGACAAAATTGGAGATGTCAAAGCTGTCGAGATGGCTCCATTCCTCTTCACCAAAGTGTTATTATACAACTCTGGAACAAGTCCAGGAGTCTCATTAAATCTCGCGTTGCAAGTTGTGAGATCAAGACAGGCGCAAGGTAGTGGAAAGGGAGCAACGGCATAATCGTATTCACGGCTAGAGCCTCTGCCAACTGCTTGGAATTCGTGTGCAACTGTGATTTCTTCATCTAATTCCACATTTTTTCGAGTGACGATGTATGCATGCATGGTTCCTTTTCCTATGACAGATCTTATTTCTGCATTTGGTTTACAGGAACGACGCACGAATCTAGCTTCATTCCCATATTTTCTCAGATCGATACTTATGCACATTCCATTTCTGGGAACTTGATGAAAAAATGAAAACGGTTCGGGGAATATGAGATTGGGAGAAGCTCCAGGACTCATCTTCTTTGCACTGGAAATAAAAATGCAAAGTTAAGAATTATCATTATTATTGTGTTGTGATGAAGAAAGCATTGTCACAATTAGTCGAAGTATCAAAAGAACAACTAACCTTGTGTGTTGGAAACTGCTGGACAATTGAAACTTTCCAACAAGTTCAACAACAGCTTCATTCGGATGAAGGCGAGAATTTGCTAGCAGCGTTTTCAACTTTTTTCCACCTTCCAGACTCGTGATGCCCAATTTCCATTTTTTGTCTCCATCCTCCAAAGGAATAAAATCAGGTACTGTGTTAGTGTTACTATTTGCACTATGATGTTTCAATAATCGGGCTCGTAACTCTTGGGAATAGAAACAAACTGAGTTTTCAGCTTCTTCATATTTCTCCAAAAACGGGGATCCTGAATACGGGCAATAATTCATGGGAGTGATACAAATTGGACTTGTAATTGCTCGATAAGGGCTTTCAGGACTTGACATACTGCTGTTGCCACTGCTTAAGAATCCATTTGTGAGCATGCTGATCCCCGTTGCGGTTGGTGTAATTTGACCTTTATCGAAAATTGGGGATTTTGTGGTTGGATTTTGACCCGTTGGGGTATTAGCTGCTTGATTGTGATGAACTGGAACATCTGCTGCAGAACGATGACCACCACCAGACGAAATGATGTGAAGCGGGCTTAAATCTCCGTTAGTTATAGCCCTAAATGTCTGCAATGTTTTAAAATAAAAGTAGCATTGTTAGCATTCGAAAATACAACATTAATTTTCAAATTTGTCTATTTTTGTTTTAATATTAATAAAGAATTTAAAATACACACCTGCTTCCTCGGAGCCTTCCGTCGAGATTCATTGGATGAATTAAAAAGCAAGTTGTCATTATCCCCGACTTGTTGAGAATCGGATCCAGCTCCATTGGAAAGATCTTCGTGATCCTCGACAAATCCTTTGTTTTGATGAGGTTGACTGCTATTGGGAAAAAATACTCGTTTCCCATCTTCTCCCGGAGATGTCCCCAAAGGACTTGAGACAGCATTATCATCAGGAGATATTCGGTCATTTCGGTCGAAAGAGGGAGAACCTCTGTTGTACTTCTCTAAAGGTGGTGATTTGAAACTCAATTGCTCATGAGTTAAAGGAGTTGATACACCTGGAATGGTGTGGCGTCTCGTATAGCTCCGTTTGATACGACTCTCTCCCAATTTTAATTTCCTTGCCCCACCTCGTCCAACTCCTTTTATTGTAACTCCCAAATTTTCATGTTTGTTGTTTACTATCGCCTTTCGACCACTGAATTTTCTTGATCGTTTCCCTGAACTGGGAGCACCAAAATCTTCGTCTGTATCCGAATGAGGATGATGATTTTGACCATTTGAAAGACTTGGTCGCCCACGCCGTCGAACTTTGCCTAAGAACTTGTTGGTGTTGCCTGAAGGGGTATTAATGTTGCTGGGATTGAATCCACCACTGTTTGGGCGAGTAGAATTTTTTGCAGCATTTCTTGAACTCATTTCATCAGAACTTGACATTGAAGAAAGCTTGTCAAATTGTCCATCTTTGCCTTTCAATTCTAATTTTCTGTGCTGAAGTGACACGGCCCGACTTTTAGAAACCCAACGAGGCTGGCATACTTCACAAAAATAAATTTCAGGAATACAAGAACCATCAATTCCCATACAATCCACGTGTTGCCAAACGAAACATTTATCACAGCAAATCATAAAACCATCGTCATGTAATAATTCACAAATGCACCTCGTAATTCCTTGATCAAATCCTTTAGGTGATGGTGGTCTTTTCATTGTGCTCGTGGATTGTCCTCCTCGAACTTTTACTTTAGAGGGTTCGTCATCTGCCATGTAAAGTCGTCCAGAAAGACTACCAGAAGAAGTATTTTGATCTTCGTCATCTTCTTCAGAGGCCGATTGTGTTGATGTACTTTCATTTCTTATCCGGCCAACTTCAAACTTTCCCATGTCATTGTTTCGACTATACTTGTCAACAAAGTTATGTGGACCAAATTCTAACGAGCCATGACGGAGAGGTGGAGGGATGTCATTATGTTGACTTACGGCAGCCAGAGCTAACATATCAACTGGAGAAAGGATTGAAGGTACATTGCTTGGAATAAGAGTACTACTACTCTGCGGCTTTGGACCTCGTCGATGCCCTCCTCGTCCTCTTCCTCCACCAGGTGCCTTACGGGGAGATACGTCTTTTCCTGATCCTCTTCTTACTTTTCTTCCTGATTCCAATCCATCCGTTCTTCGCACTCTGCTTTTAGGTGACTTGTTGTTGTTTTGTGATCCACTTCCAAGGCTGGGGCCACTGTTGTTATAATTATTATTCATAGCACCGTACTGGTGGTTCTTTGCAGATGTAGAGTGGAAGTTGGGAGGTGGGGAGTTGTATGGGGATGTAGGTGACATTATTCTTGGTGGAGCAACATAATTGTGATCTTGAAGCACAATTGATAATGCTAATTGTGGGGGTAGCATTGGTGAGGGACTGGATACAGCTGCATTAGCAGGTACTAAATTATTTCTCGTTGGAGCCATGAGAACTGTGGGTCTGGCAGAGTTTGGATTAGAATTTGACCCTGTACCTTGGCCAACGATGTCTCCATTACTTGTCATTCTCATCCTGCTGTCCAAATGGGTGGAATTGGAGGGGTTAAGAGATTGAACAAAGAACTGGGGTTTGGAAATTGGTAGTGATGATGGAGGCGTTCTTGTTTCAGGGGCTGGCCGTATTTGAATCAAGGGCCTTGCATGGCTAGCAGCAGGAATATTATTGATTTGTTGAAGACCTGGACCTGGTGGTGATGGTAGAAATTCTCCCGATTTAAGGGTTTGCTGCGTGGGTGTAGAAAAGGGAAGTGGCGTCATTTTTGTGGGACTGTCATGCCCGGGGACAAGAGGCGACGCCATTACTTGGTGATGAATAACTACGGGTTTAGGCGGTGGCAGCGGCAGTACCATCTTGTAATTATTCTTCTCTTCGAGTTCTTTGGAATATGAAGGATCCATCTTGTTGTTTTTTCCGTCCAGAGGATGTGTAGATGATCCACTAACATTTATAACCCGCAACTGAAGACTATGATTCTCCACCGGAATTTGATTTGGTATTGTTGGTATCGGTGCCTGTTTTTGTTGTACTATTTCTTCTTCTCGCATGGGAGCTACTGCGTCTAAAGCAACCCGGGTTGGGAGAGGGGACTGATTCCTGTGGTTTGGGGATGGACCAATTTGTAAACTTGGAAATGTGGGACTTTGACAACCTGGACCTGAAACCAAGTAGAAAATTGGCAGGAAATGAGTATCATCATGTCTCTATCTGTAAGTCCCTCCGCTTCAATATTCTCACATTTAATTCAAAATTATTGACTTACCTTCACCATTTACCAAGGGTCCCGACTGTGAGGAAGCTGGTAAAATAGGGGAAAGACGAGCCTGAGATTCACCTCCAGAAGGAGACGCAATTTGGATAGGGGTCGGGGATTGGGGCACTTGCGACGAAAACGTTGACTTGTTCAATCTTCCATCCGCCATGGCATGCACTTGAACCTGAGTTTGTCCCGTACTCGTCGTAGTTGTCGTTATAGTGACCTGCTTCCCACCCATGAAGCACTCACTTGTCGACGTTTTTGGTATCGTCGCCATCTCTTCTGAACGTTCCTCCTGCGACACCGCCACTGTCGTCGACGACGAAGCAAGTCGTCTCCCATTATCCGTTGAAGGTCTTCCCAGCTCCTCCTGGAAATGGGGTGGGGCCGCGGCGACACTCGCCGTCACAGAGGACACTGTCGTAGATTGATTCGGATTTCGAACTGCTGCATCAGTTGCGGCTTGAATGGCGGCATTGACAACCGCACCCAATTGCATGATTAAGTTGTTCATTGCATTGCAATTCAGAGGTGTTTGGGAAATTATAAGTCTAGTTTTTGTTCACTCACTAACTTTGAACATTCACAAACATGGCCTTTGTCGGGAGACGAACGTAAACTCAGCCATTAGCGTCGAATTCTACTTGGTTTTGATAACCACTCACTTAAGAACCTGCCCTTTGACCTCTGCAACCCCTCCCCCACAGCTACTCTAGTCTACTAAGCAGCCACTCCTCCCCCACTCCAATAATCCCTTCTAACCAAGAAACAATTACGACTGGACTTCCTCAAGGGAGGAGGATAACACTGACAACTCATATTTAAATGGTGGGGGTCTACAAATTAGTAAATTGGACTATCCTAGCAAGGAAATTGACTGGAAACGTTGTTAGTCAAAGACTTCCTCCTCCTGGTAAGTAATCTTTAGTGACTCAAAACCTTCAAGGTTTAACCTTGCGCGAGGAGGACAGAGCTGGGGACAAGGGTACTGAATTGTAGTTAAGTTTTTAATTAAATAGGCTTCAACTATTAAATAGATTGGAATTTTGTTGATAAAAATGGAGTTTGCCTCTGGGATACACAGAACTCTAGTGACCAGCTTCCGCCAGGGGGAGCTACTGGGTGGGAGTGGGGGAGGGATAGTAGTGGTCGTCCCCACCCAGTCCTATAAAGACCAAGAGTTATATTGGAATGTATATCACCAACATGTTGGGTAGTCTTGTGTAAAACGTATGCGAGGAGAATGATCTAATCCTTCCTTATATAAAAAGTTATACAATACAGATTCAGTGTTATGATGCTACATGGTAAACAAGTAAGTAAAGTGTGGCTATTTACGAGTGTGGATAAAAATATAAGGTATTATTTTTTACAAGTTAAAACTTAACCTCTTTGTCATTAAGATAGCGATGGGGTTGTGGCGTAATTAAGGAAGATAAATGAGTCATGAATTCATGTAAGATTTTGGGGGTTAAATTCTGGAATTGATTGAAATTCTGTCGGAAGGAAGATACAAAGAGATGTAGGGTTGATTATTAAAAAACATGGGATGGCACGGCACGGGTAAAAAATAGGAGAACAGAAACACATAAAAAAATTGAAACTATTTTTAACTTGGAGTCTCTCATTTGTTGTTTCCTATCCGGTCCGTTTTTTGTGGGTACTTTGTCACGGTTAGTTAGAGCATCTAATTCTATGTATAATTAGATTCCTCTGATTAATAGTACCATTTTGCAGGCTTTATGTAATTCTCATTAACCAGAGTAAATTGTATGCAATTTATTATTTGTTTCTAGCACCTAAACTGCATTTGATTTGACTTGAGGGACTCTGTCCGGTTATATTCATGCAATTATGATGGACGTTCAAGAGGGTAAGCACCAGTTACTTATCATGATGTAAATGATAGGTATTTTTAACATGATTTTAATTTTTTACTCCTTAATTTCAGACGTGGTGGACACTTTTCTTCGGTACGGTTTATTTATTGGAGCCGTCTTTCAACTAATTTGCATAGGCGCTGTAATTGTTATGCCGGATAGTAAATCCTCATTTGTTTCAAGTAAGTTATATTTTTTTATGTAAAAAAATAATTCAGAAGAGTCTTTAGAATTGGAAACTTTTCATGTTTTTCAGGAACAAGATTTTAGTGAAGATGACAGATCTTCTGATCAAGGCAGTCCCACCATTTCGCCAAATCACAAACATCACAAAAAACAACGCAACAAGAAAAAGCAACGCTAGATATGGTTTTAAATAATCTCGTCGAGTCATTAATCATTTTAACGTATATTAATTAGATCGATAATCCCGATATCTGTCTTAATGGTTGGGAAAGGCATATATTTATGTAACCAATATACTCACCTTATTTTGTAACTTTTCTATGTTTTTTTTTCATAATAATCATTACACGTGATTGTTCATTGTTGAACAAAATAAAACTTTTATAATTTAACGAATAATATTTTATTATTTCTAAACTTCAAATGTCACATCTTTATTTGATTTTTAAACCGTAGCATTTTCATGTGACCAATATTATGCGGCTGATATTCTTTGTCAAAGTCGGAGGGCTCAGCAACACTGAACTTTGTTTAGTACACTTATGTAATCAACTACGGAATTCCAAGAAACAAGTAGCAGATACTAGCTTATGGAGAAGAAAACAGATTCACTTTGCATTGATTCTTTAAAATTGATACTAAGTTGAAATTGGATAGGTATTCTTGAAAATCTAAAGAAGTGACCATCCCTAGTAAAATGTGACAAAGTGAGTTTATACAAGCAGAGTTTACTAATTATGCAAAGGGACATTATAATTGAAATCTACGCTAATTCCGAAACATTTGAAATTGCAATCTGTGGCTTATGAGGTAGGAAAAACTTACAGATTTGACACTGTACAAACAGTCTGAACTGCGTTAAGAGAATGTAGCTACTACTACTGGAACACACAACTATAGAATAACAATACTAAATTACTACGAACGAATCAATAAACATTGTGGGGCTGACACCCATCGATAAGAGGAACATTTTATGATACAGTATTTATGACACTAAATACGACAGCAAAAATTTGACAAAAGACAAATGCCCAAATTCTTGCAATTGAATTATGATCTGGATAAATCGTTGATAAAATCTACAGAATACTAGAACAGACACCCTCATTTTGGGTTAATTAATATTACTAATGTAGGAATGGTCTTCTGAATGGCATAACTCCACCTCGACCTTTATGCAACTCAATGTCACAATTGATTCTGATCATAATAGTATGTGTTTAGTTGAACATCTAAATCCTATAATATTCTAGACGAAACAAATTCTATGCATAATTAAATACTTATGAAATAAACATTCGGAATAGGTAAGTTGTTTCAGCGGCAGGTTAAGTTGCCGTCGAAAATTGAAAATTGCAAGAGAGAAGCGGTTCTTCTCAGTAAAACTTGGATAGTGTAAGTCTATCATGATAACAGGAATTGCGGATAAGCCTCAGGATCTTTACCTCCATCGTAGTAATTAGGTATACTGAAGTGACATTAACATTGATGTACAAAAATCGACTTTGTTTTAACCCTCGTGATTGTGGCTGACTTGACCTGGAAAGTACAGTAATTGAAATGTACAAATTGAAACAGGCCAGTCATGACAATGAAATACATTGGTTTACGTACTCGGACTAGATTCATTGGTTTTCGTTTCTTCAAGAATGACGGCATTGTCTTTGTTGTTTTCCGGAACAGTTTCAGAAGCATCACCTGCAGCACCCAGCTCAGTTCCCGGTCTGTGAATTCCGAACGAAATAGCAAATAAATTTTCTTGTCGAATGAAATATGAAAAAAAAATTCTTCAAGGAAATATTATTAAGACAAATACTTTTGAGTTTGTTCTTTAAGCGAATTGGTGGTCGTTTCACCACCTTTCCCATTGATAACGGACTTGGCATTGCTACCGATATTGTCCTTTTTTCCAACAGCAGCTTTCTTCTAGATCCCAGAAAGTGTTAGTAAACACCAGTGTAAGTGACAAATTCGATTCATGATAAGATATTGTAAGCACTTACACCCTGGTTCTTTCCCGTCATGTTCTTCCTATTCTGTTGCCAACCAGTGTTTTGAGCAGTTTGGCGAAAGTTTTGTAGTTTATTTCCTCTCGAGATTCGCATTTGGTCAAATAAAGAATTCATCTACGACAAAAATAAAACAAAATTTAAATTATTGCTAACTTAAAATCTTATTTTTTCCCTGATTTTACTCACCTGAATATTTGGGTTGACATATGCTGCTGCTTGGCCCATAGGAATTCTAGTTGTCAAAGGATTTCCTCCGAATCCAACATGAGCTCCGTAATTTGCTCCCCAAGAACCCACAACCATTCCAGCAACCTCTAGCTGCCCTCCTCGTTGGGTGGGAACTCCAGTCCCACCTCCTCTTCTTTGTCTGCCGGGTATTTCATTATAGATTGGAACCCCACGAGACTGCTGATGCTGCAGGCCTCCACAATTATAGTTGCCATAAATTCCTCCACCAGCTCCGCCACCAGCCGCGGCGGCAGCGATGACAAAAGGATTCTGAGATTGATGGCCATGTACTCCAAGCACCCGGTTTCTGTTATTGGTAGCAGCTGCTGCAGCAGCTAACTGAGATAGACTATTCGTGGTCCCACCCCCAAATGAATGCGAATTCGAAGTCATGTGATTTGGAATGTATGGTACTCTTGTGGGTGGAATCATGTGATTCAACAATGGACCTGAGACAGAAATTACAATGATTTTTCTTGTCAGTTTTGTGAGGCAAAATTTTAAGACTGTCGTACCGTTATTCCCAAAAAGAAAAGTAGCCGAGTTCGGCGCTTGAGCATATTGAACTTTAACGCCCTGAAATTAAACAAAGATACTCTTTAGCATATATTTCAACCGAAAGGAAAGAGCTCGGGTTATATAACCCTTTGTTGAAATTGCTGGATATGAATCTCCCTGTTGTATAAATAAATGAGCTCAGCAATACGACACGTTGTATCAAAAATTAAACTTACTTCAGTAACAGCGAGACGCAACTGGTCAATGCTAAAGACCAATTCCATTTTGTACCCACAAATCTCCGCCAAGCTTTTCCCTTGATTTTGCTGCTCCAAAACGTAACTAAAAACTTTGCCGTTGAAAAACATCCAAGGTGAAAACAGCATGAAAGGAATGGGAGCACCACAGGCGTCGTTTGCAAGAACGGCTTCGTCCACTCCTTCCATAAACAAGTGAGCAAGATGAACGCCTCGCATCGTGAGATTGCCAACCTGCAAATAATTTCATGTAAAAGTTGGACATTCGTAATGTTTTTTTTTAAATTCTTGCCTCAATATCTTGAGCAATACTCGGGTCAGTCATTTCTTGAATAAACGCTTGAGCAACTGTAAACAATAAAGTAAACAGTAATATTCCTTCTTGAAAATTCAGAACGAATATCATTAACATTATTTCGCTCTCTTACTAAATTAGTGTTGCATATACAAAAAATGAGAAGAGAAAAAGTAGATGGATGGATGAACGAGAGCAATGAGGACAAATGAGATTTTATATTTTCAGCAAGGCATGCGTATTTGCTGTGATGATTCAGTGGCAAAGTGTCAAAAATAGAAGTGCAATCGTAATTGAGATTTTGCCAATAAAATTAGTAATTTTTATACGAATAGTTTTTTAATTAAAAGTAGGACATGGTGAGTCAATAAATTAGTTGAGGTCATTGTAGATTCAGTTATGCGCATAAGGAACTTAAAATAAAACTTGAACTCCAAGTTGAACTCGAATCAAGTGCAAACTGTGGAGAATAGTGAAGAATGAGTCATCCTTGAAGTTCACGCTCCCCACCAACCCATCCTTAAAGTTCATTCATCCCAACGAACAAAACTTGAAGTTCAAATCCTCTCATTCAACTCATCAACAATGGAGGTCATTTCCCTTGGTCCTTGCCTTTTTTCTTCTTTCT
This sequence comes from Folsomia manolachei, assembly GCA_036491905.1. Classification (NCBI taxonomy): domain Eukaryota; kingdom Metazoa; phylum Arthropoda; class Collembola; order Entomobryomorpha; family Isotomidae; genus Folsomia; species Folsomia manolachei. The sequence goes on from JAAXNX010001081.1 coordinate 19,662, forward strand.
TGGCGTCTCCTCCTCCGCCATTTTCCTTCTTCTGGCGAAGGCTCAGTTGGTCATTGGGATACGAGGAGGAAAGGCAGATTCAACGTGAAATTGCTAAGGTAATTTTGGTATTTCGCATTTATAATTAATTAGTTGCATTGGATTGTTGAAAGTGTGACTTGTTATGTGTAAAAACACCAAATAAAACGATTTTATTGTCCTACAGGAGCCCAACCTTCAGTGGAAATGTCAGTACCAAGGCGTAAGAAAAAGGAGAGGTCCTCCAGTGAGGATTCATTCATTGTGGATGATGATAAGACAACGTCCGTTTCAGGTGCTTCAGGAGAGGGAGGAGATGAGGGTGAGGATTAGTTCGACTTTTTATATTGTAGAGTTAAACACATAAGTAGTACAGATATGGTTCATGCCGATGACAATGGACATGATAAAGAGTATTTGTGGTTTTTTGTAAAAGCAGGTCGCAGTCGCTCAAGGAAACGAGCCAATAAGCCAGTGGTCAAACGCCAAAAAAGGGACAGGGAGCCGTCTCGGAAGAGCGTTTCGGGAGAAAGTACATCGTCAACGGATGTTTCTGGCTCCATGATAGAAGTTC
>JAAXNX010001082.1:0-20226 GCA_036491905.1 Folsomia manolachei
AGGACAATGCAAGTGTGATGACTTTTTCACTGGTTGGTTCTGTTCGTCTCCATGCCCAAAGGATACTCATGGGCCGAAGTGTACAAAAAAATGCGACTGCCGAAATAATGGCGATTGTGACCCCAGGACTGGTGAGTAGAGCGGAGTAAAATATTCCTTCCTCCCAAAACAGTTTCAATTGTTTAACTAAACCAATAATGTTCATCCATATTTTAGGGATTTGTCGATGTTTGCCAGGATGGAGTGGCAGCGATTGCTCGAAACCTTGCCCCGCTGGAAAGCATAGCTTCAATTGTTCAGAGTCCTGTCAATGCGCTAACGGGGAAAAATGTCGAGCCCATGACGGTATGGAGGAAATAATTTTTTTAGAAATTAAGTTGTAATTTTTCAGAACAAATGAAGTATTTTAACATTCGGCTCTCCGATATTTTGTGGGTAGGCCACTGTGATTGCAGACCAGGATTTATGGGGCCGAGATGTGCGGAAAGTAAGCCTAGTTTTTCTGGTTTCTTTGTCTGCATATCTTAACAATTGTTCCCCTAATTCAACAGGTTGTCCAGAAGGCTATTACGGAGAACACTGCTTGCGCACCTGCCAATGTGAGAAGGGACAAGTATGTGATCCTGTAATTGGATGCAGTATTTTGGGATCTCATCAAGGTATGTCTTTTTTAGATAATTTTTGAAGGGGTTAGTTTTAGTTCTTGGCATTTGCATTTTTTAGAATTCACCAACGAAATCCTGTCCCACTACGGGCAAGATATTACCTGCTACAAAACATCGGGATCCGGATCCCCTGACACAATTCAAATGCGTAATTTTTGTAACTTTATCTGTTTGGAACTGTATTCGTTCTGGGGCTCGCTTTCTAATGTTCAAATGTTCTGGATTTACATATATAGCTAAAATACCGGAAGAGGGGCACACAGGAAAAATTTTGATTGTGACAATGACCTTGCTAATTGTACTGTTGACCGTGCTTGCCATTATTGTCTACTATCGTCGTCGCATATCCAAGCTTAAGCACAATGAGCATAATGTTCATTACATGGCCAATCCTGATGACCCACAAGGTAACCTACTCAGCCAAAGAGATCCATTCCCATTTCCAAGTAGGTTTATACTCATAGACAAAGAATACTTTTTTAGGAGACCGACATCACTTCGATAACCCAGTATATTCTTATCAAGTAGTGCCCAGGACGTCGGATGTCCAAGGAGGGCCCTTGAATAATATGAGTCACATAAATAACTTTACCGGACTTAGTGCAAAGAATAAGAAACAGAATTGGAGTAATTATCCGGGAGAGGATGACGATTTCTCGAATCAAGGTAATATCCATGTCCCTTGTTTAATTGTATGAAATGGGCTAATTGTGGGAAAATGTGCTATATATCATTGTAAATGTGTAAATATTTACTAATACTGCTTTCCTCCTCATCAGCTTTCGCCAACTGGTATTACGCCAAAGGTACTTTTTCCATAAAATCGGCTTGTTACTCCCACCAATAACTATGATATGTATTTTGTACCACTTGCGCTCTTTTTCGTATCTTTTGCTACATAAAGTAAATACTAATCATTTGGGAAAATTATGCTTTTATGGAATATTTTGTTACATTCTCCAAGAAATATGGTATTGTTATGTAATTAATTGTTCCATAATTTTTCGTCATATCTTCACAGGAGCCTGTAGTTCCTACGATCATCCTACCTCTTTGGCAGAGAAGAATCGTGAAGCGGATGCCACCAATCCGAACCTAGTTTCAAATAATATTTACCACAGTATTGAAGACTTGAATAGACCAGATCATGACCATCTTTACGATGAGATTAATCAGCAGAAAGGGAATAATATTCAAGGTAGCACAATTATTCTAATTACCCGATAAATTTGTCAGAATGCGAAAAATAATTTTAAATAATTTTTGCAATTTGCAGTGGCAGAAGAGGAATATGACCACTTGGATCACGCCAGAGCGAATACCGCCCCCAATCCTAATTACACCCGAATGCAAACAATTCCTCGGAGCGATCGTAGTGCTCGAAGTATTGCATCCACAATTAGTTCCAACACCAATGTTCCTAACATCCCGACGCCCAATGGGAGTATGAGCAATGGCATTGGAGGAGGAGGAGGGTCTTCCTCCCTCTCCCATGATAGCAATAATCTAAACAGTGATACCATTAGGTCGAAAAACCACAATCAGAAATTAGCTTTATTCAGCAGTTCAGAGGAAAATGACGACTAAACATATTTCTTTATCTCAAACTTGGATAATGTGTATCAGTAACTTTCTTCCGTTAGATTGTCTCTACGTAGTTGAACGGATTTTGAATCGCTGTTTTATAATTAAGCTCCAGAGCAGTAGTCAGTAACTAATTTGCCAGTCAGTAGGGATGCAAAGATGTACTATGCGTTTTAGCAGCGTTTGTATTTTAGCGTATTATTTTAGCATATTACTTTACTTTGACTTTTAAACCTCTCAAAACTACATGATACTTCAGTGCTCGGGCTGGATTTTACAAATTTAGTTTAGTTTCACTAAATGGACTCATAAAATAACGCAAATTACATAGGATCAAGTATGAGCATTATTTGCTCATGTCCACGTCTCAGCCGTACTAACTTGGGAGACTTTGTACACATTAGTCACAGACAAGTTGTAATTTCCAAGTTATACTCTCCCCAGTCAAGAGATGTTATGAAAACTTATGTTCAACTTTGTTTCTTATCAGGTCATATGGATTGACCATCGATAACCACAAATACTTGCATGAAAACGTCCTCCTCGACATGATACTGTCCTTTGACAGTGTTAAGTCGACCCCAACGATTGACTGATAGACTAAATGATATGAATTTTTTTAACACTTGTATTTTATTTTTAATTAAGATTGTCGCATCGGGTTATTTATGAATTTATGATTTATGGTAATCGGACGGTATACACTTTTAATTCGTGGAAAATTGAACCAGCGCCCATGCTGTAGACTGATCTCTTCCATATTAATTACATTATTAACCCTGTAAATTAATTAGTTTGCATGATTCCAATTTTAAGTTGCTCATCCAGAGAATTATTATGAAATTAACAAAGACAATTTTTTATCCAGAAACTAATTTTAACTAACATGCATTAAGTCAGTCAAAGGAATATTTAGTGCTGGATCCCAACAAAGTAGTTCTTAATGCTACTAATCCCGAAGCTTATTCTATTTATTCTTAGATTAATTACGCCAATAATAGATTTACTTTCATGTCCAATGAATTTATTTAATATTACTTTTTTAAATTATACCAATCGTATTAATAGTAAGTAACCGCTGCCCAATATAAATATACAAAATCCTTATAAAACGAAATTATATCAAAACTATGCTCCATTCAATCATAATCAATATGTGGTGATAATTAAATCTATTTAAGGGAACAGAATGAGATTTATGCGTAATAATTAATAATACGTTGCATGAACTGTAATGCAATGTTAGCTCCTTCGTAATTGACATATCCCACAAAAATTGAACCTTCTTCAAGCCGGAGATATTAATGAAATAAAGCTTGAGTAATTTATAAAACAAAAACTTGAAAAAATTCATTTTCATTTCATGGAGTTTATTGCAAAAAAACCATTTCAATGCAAAAACTCCTACACCTCAATGAGGCCCATGCAATATTATGTCCCTTTACCGTGCAGTAAACGCCATTTACGCGAACCAACCATTCCTACCATTAAATTGCAACCATTTACTGGCACAATTAGCAAACTTTGCAAAACCAGAGATTTTGCAAAACTAACCTTCAACTTCAGCCATTTTAGTGGCATAAAGGGTTGAAGGCAACCATTTTGAGATCCCAAATGGACGGAGGGAAGTTTTATTCCACCACCGCATCAACACCACCACCACCAGCAAGTGGACGACATAAATTTAATTCCTCGACTTATTTTTTAATTATTAATTACACCCGGGCATCATGTCAACCCCGATCTCATCTCCGATGCAGCTGGGTGGTGGTGGAGACTCCGGGACACACCCACCATTAATCAAGGTAAGTAAGGCACTGGTGGGTTTGTTAGGAAAATTTTGACTAACTGTAACAAACACAATTAACAATGAATTAATAATTGAACCATTCAAATCTCAGAACAATTGAGGGCATGTTTGTAAATAAATATGGTGGTCCATTGAAATTCAATGGTTTCAATTTAATAATTGAATTTCCATCATTGAATAGTTGGCCCAGAATGGGTTTACTTATCAAACTTTGGTAATGAATAATTTTGTAATGAGAGTGAATTATAAATTAATTTATAATGGTTTAGGTTCTCACCCGGAAAAGTCTTCAAGAGCTCGTTAAACAAGTTGACCCCAATGAGCAGTTGGATGAGGATGTCGAGGATATGTTACTACTTTACGCCGAAGAATACATGGAGGGCATGATGGAGGGGGCGTGTGTCCTGGCGGCGCATAGGAGATCCAATATGGTCGAGATTAAGGATGTTCAAACACATTTGGGTCAGTTGTTAATTTATTATTTGCGTAAATTGGGGGTAGGTTTGTAATTTGTAGTAATTTTGTCAATTTAGAACGAACTTGCAACGTATGGCTTCCTGGATTTGGGACGGATGAACTTAAACCTTATAAACGAGCCCCGGTGACGGAGGCCCACAAGCAGAGGATGGCTCTTATCAAGAAAACCATAAAGAAATACTAGATTACCTGATTTATTTTAATAATTTTAATTTTTACGCTACAGACTCCATAAGTAAGGGATGGAGAGGGAGGAGGGATACAGTAATTTAATAATTTAATCGTAAATCCTATTCATTTTACATGGATATTTATATCATGACTAATTCAATTAAGTTTTATTTACAGTCATTACAATTATTTCTCACTTGTCATGTGTTCAGTGCTGTCCTAGTTAATTAGGTGCATTTAATGTGCATTTAATGTTTGAAGTTAAACCGGAAATGTAAATAATCCATAGGTAGGCTACGATAGCTTCTCTTTTATAAGGAAGGCATGTTTTTGTAATCATGAATACAGATGAGGAAGACAATAAATTAATTTCAGACATCCCAAAATTATGCCGAGTGTCTTTCCAGTGGGCGTTTTTTACGGTTTAGTTTTAATTCATTCACTCGGTCCGAGCAGATGAGTTTCGTGACTGCAACTGATTTCCAAATAAATTAATTTCCAGAATGTTCCACCCTTAAATTGTCACTAAGAGTGAAATGAATTTCTGGAAGTTGTTGGTGGGGGTGGCTCTACTATTCCCGTTGACTGCCCACTCCACCAAGATAACTGACGAGGCTCAAGCACTGGTCTCAAAATTTGACAATGATAAGCTTCAGGACACTTTGGACGAGATTATTCAAGACTTGGAAGATAAGTATGGGACCTTTGACCCCGCTGACTTTTGGCATCCATACGTATTTGGGACAGGGAATGAAAATAGGGAAAGTAAGTTGGGACAAGAAACATTTTAAATTATTTTGATAAGATTTGTTATCATGGGTGACCCTTGTATGTCAATGACATATTGTCATGTCCTTTTATTAATTCAAAATATTTACAGTTTTGCACGTCCGGAACGTCGAGCAGGTGGAGGTCACAGGGAATTTTATCCAATGGAAATATGCTCGACTGGGATTGAAACATTATCTAATTGGACTTAAAGAACGGGAAATAAATGTCCTGGGACTAGACTTTTTACCTGTGGCTGCAATTGGTGGGACGAAATTAAAACAAATAGATAAACTGCTTCATTCTATAATTAGTTAATTAAAATGTCATGCAACTTTATTAGCCCTTGGTCAAGATTTGGAAGCATTTACCGTCGTTACAAAATGGAATGATGAAGAAAACCATGCAGAAATGATAATCCTAAGTGTCTCCTCTGAACCGAGACTATACGTACATTTGTTTGAGAATGATAATATTCACTCGATAACCTCAATTCCGCTACATTATCCCGTCAAAGCGATTGAACCCTGTCATGTCGGACTTTCCTCGAAGGTTGTCTTAATACCGAAGGATTCCAAGATGGATATTGACATCTACAATGTGGAGGTTCACAATAATACTCAAGTTTGGTAGGAAACTATTACTTTTGCAATTGTCCTTTGGCATGAAGCTTTGATTTTGAGTTAACAATTCCGTTATGACAGGTTTTTTCAACGACTAGCTGCCAAAAATAATTCTAACGTGGTAGTCTATGATTCGGACACACTGGAATCCATTATTGCTGTGACAGGGGACAATCAATTGTACATTCATAATTTTGACGCTAAAGTTGGAATGTTTGCAGTTTCTCAAAATATTTCCCTTCCCAACGCCTGCAAAGCTTTGTTCTCATTCACTGTTGCATATCAACATTACATTGGCTGTGTTCCAGTTGATCCGAAAAATATTGTGAGATTTGTTTCTTTCAATTACAACACTAACGAGTACATTTTGGAAGATGAAGACGGCAGTTTCAGAGACTCTAGGACGACAAGTGTGTATCCAATTGCGGTTCCGGATTATACGGATCAATACTTCATACTGGTTCGGGATGATGATGCAATTACAAGGATTATGGTTTATCACGGACGCCAGTCTGGATTTCAGGTGGAATATAACTGTACCACGAACAATAGTTGTAAGTGAAGGCATTATGCATAATTTTATTATTTTGTCAGATTGTTATATTTTGAAATTATTGCGTGTAGTGTGTCCAGATGTCTCAGACCTTTCTAGAGGAGTTGGCTTCCGTCATAGGGACTACTCTGGATTTATATTTCCAAGTGGGGAACAACGTGGGGGAAATTCCATTATTTGGCTAATTACTAAAGAAATTCGGGACACTCGATCTCCTTTGTTGGATGAATCCCGTCAGTTGTATAACAACTACAATGAACTGTCCAAGAGATTCCAAGAGTAATTGATGATGACAAATCTTAACTGAAATGCAGTTTGCATATGCATTATTGTAATTAATAAACTGCGGGTTTTTAGGTGGGAGCGAGGCGTTGCTGCTATTGAAACAGTGCTCAACAACAGTATTAAAACTAATGAGCCCAACGTTCTTACTGGCTCATGGACAGTGGGGACGATAACTGCAAAAAAATTGTTAGGCGATGGAAAAAAATCTCAAGTAGAAACTGTCAATCGTCTCCGATTTGTTGGATCAGAGTGGACTCAAGAGGATTTCGACACGGATATAAAACATGTTTATGGCCAATTGAATTACTTGAAGAGGAATGCATCTATTGCCAAATCCGAATTAGCAAATGCTATCTTAGCAGATAATAACGGGACAGTGCAGTATGTCACGGCACCTCAGCGTGTCACTGGAAGATTTCAAGCAGAGAAACTAGTTGCTGCTAAAATTGTTACGCGAAGCTTTGGTGACGACATTGATCCAGTTGTCTTTTTAAATTCTTTTGTCCTAAAATCTCAAGACATTCGAATCTCTGGGGGTCTACAATTTGCAAACTTGGTGAAGATAACTGCCTTAAATACATCGACTATTAATCGGATTCCTGTCTCAAACATTGCTCGCTATTCTCAAGAAAATTTATTCGAATGCCCAGTTCAGTTTATTAATGGTTTTGATGTCTCTGGAAATGTTATATCTCCAACCATAAATGGAATTTCGGTTGTGGATGAAGTCATGCTGGCTTCGAATATCTCAGGTTAGAACAAGAGAAGAGAAATGAGAATGAATATATTTTGTTTGGTTTCTAAATTCATTGCATGGGCTAATTTTCTATTTGTAAACTAGGAGTCAAATTTGTGGATGGATTTGTGATTTCCAACAACACCAATTCCAAAGGAAATTACAGTTTTGACAATGTCTTACTGAAGTCAACCAGTCAAGGTTGTGCAGTCTCACATTCAATTTGAAGAGTTGCGTGTAAATTCACCTTTGGATGTGACCAATATTGACAATTACAATTTGGACGCCTTTCTCTCATCCGTGGTGACCAGTGACTATACGGGGCTGATTTCAGGGAGAAAGACTGTAGCGGATTCCGTTCATGCAAATAGGCTAAATATTGGATCAACATGGAACAATGTGTCATTTCCCAATGGGTTTATTCGTAATAATCAAAATCGAGTTACACTGAATTTACCAAGTACTCTCAGTTTCCTTACGGTTAAAAAGGTATGCATGTATTTAACCAGTTTCTCAATTGACGCATTGTTTGCATAATCCAATTGATTCTTCCAGGTGATTTTGGGAGGTCCACTCAATGGTGTGAATGTGAATGATTTGGTCACCCGAGACACCAAACAAGATTTGAACAGCACATGGACGTTTTCGGGTCCAGTAACGGTGAATAGAGACATAAAAGTTTCCGGCCTGGTGGATGGAGTGGATATGAAGGAACTCGCAAACAAAGCCACCCTTAACGACTTACGGGATGTTCACATTTACGCGGATGTCGAATTCGAGCATGACATTAGTATTGACAACCTTAATGTAAAGAATGAGATAAATGGACAAGATTTTGAACCAATATTTCGAGACCTGGTTCAATTTGTATGCAAAATTACTTGAATAGTAAATATTTATGGTTGGCCTTGACTAAATGAAAGAAATCTATTTCAGAATGGAACCCACTGCCAAATTCCTGGAGTTACCACTGTTTTAACCAACATAACTCTGGATACAATTAACGTGGAAGATGGCAGCATAAATGGCCAACAAATATCCGCATTTTTCCTTGTGAACGGGGACCAAAATATCACAGAGGATGTGACGCTGCTGGAGTCTTCTAATTTTACTAACCTCTACGCACTCAAGTCATTTGACAACGTAGACCTAGCCACTCTTCTGGATAATTCGATTCGATTGACTGGATCAAACATAATTAAGTGGAAAACGTCCTTTGAGCATATCAAGTGTGGGGATGGAATGGTAATTGATGGTCCGATTAATGGGTTTTCTGATTTCGGAAGTAATGTCGCTGTAACGAGTGGACGGCCTTCACAAACATTTCTCAGCCCTATTGAGTTCGATTTTGTAAACTTCAATTCTGCAGGTAATTAATAAAATGCTTCACGTAACGTACTGAATGTGCAATAATTGATATTTAAACCCAATTAATCGTATGGAATTTATACAGTTGTTGAACAGGATTTCAATGTCACGGAAAACCAGAAATTAGGAGGATTGGACGTTGGCAAATGGTACTCTAGAAGAATAAGCTTGTCAAAACGAGACTACATTACTTCGCCAGTGATTATTGACGGAGTAGTGAAAGCATCCCAGGACATATTCACTTCAAGAATAAACAACATCTCACTCGAGACACTGGCTAATTCTGCACTTCGAACAGGGGTTCCTGAGCAAGTTTTTACTAAACATGTTACATTCTTGAAAGGTTTGGAGGTTGTCCAAGGGTCCATTCAGTTTCACAGTACTGTGTCTGGCTACGACTTGAACCATATTCGTGAAAATGCATTTCCTCTAAATTCCAAGGACGGTCAAATCTTAGAGTTGAATGGTGCATGGAAGTTTGAGGTATGTAAAAAAAATACGCTTTAAATTCATGAAATATATTTGGTTTTGCAATTGCTGGACAGAATATCATCGTTGAGAAGCAATTAGAAGTCCAAGGGGAGACATGTGGTGTAGATTTGAAAGATCTGGAGTCTACCACTGTTCGAAAAGATGCACTCGACATCCAAATTCCTGGACAATCTCATTTTCACGACATATTGGTCGAGAAAGCAGTGCGAGTGGGAAGTATTAATGGGCGAAATCCTGACGATCTTTTAACCACCCACACCAATCAAACTATAAGCTGCAATTTTGAAGCCAAGAAAAATGTCAGAATCCTAGGAAATTTAGCTACGGATGGTCATGTCAATGGCGTCTCGACAGAAATACTTTCCAAAACGTATTCTCTAGGGAAGAATAATACCCATACTATTAATGCTGACTACAAATTCAACCACAACCTAACCACAGAAAAACTAATTGTCCGAGGAAAAATTCAAGGCAAGGACTTTTCAAACACTGCAAATAATCGGCATCTCATCAAAGTCAATGATGCTGGACTCAAGTTCACTGGTGTCAAAACATTCACATCTGCCGTAATCATTGGCAAGGACTCGAATGTTAAATTATACAACGGTTTACCACTGGAGACCTTAAACTTGCAGACTCTGGATCAAGACATTATTATTCCTGCAACAACTACCTTCCATGGCCCTGTATATGCACGAACTGTGCAACTTAATGAAGGAAGTCACATCAATGCGGAAACTGTGATGGGTCATAAATGGGACGATATCTTGGCAAACTCTATCCCCATTGGGGAGGAAGTTGACCCTGAACACTTGAGACATCTGATTTTTGACAACGTCATTGTCGACCGTCACCTGAACACAAGGAACTTCCAGGGGCACAGATTTGAAGATTTTATCAGACTGGATTCTGATCAGAATATGGGACAGCTAAAAGTTAAGAAAGTTAAAATCACTGGAACCACTCTCACCGTTGGAGGACTTGTTAATGGGCTCAACATCCAGGAAGAATTTGAACGGACCATTATGAAGGACGATTCTCTTGATGATCTCGAGTTGAGTGGAAACAAGACATTTTTGGGAACAGTAACTGTTGAAGGAGACGTTTCATGTTTCGGACCTGATTTTGCTGATAATGTTATTGACATTACAAAACCCTTCACAATCCCGCATTCGATGGAGTTTAGTAGCCACCTTGTTATCCAGAAGGGTCTCAATGTGTCACAGTTAATACAAAATACAACGGTTGAAGAAATCATGGACGACGCCCTTACCACGGGAGAAGACCAAATCATAACGGGAGATTGGGAATTCACTAATGGACTCACATTTATGGATGACGTCCTAGGACCTGGAGAATTGAAAAATTTTGACCTAGCTAGTCTAATAAATAATACAGAATATGAAGTGAGAGCTGCAGGGGATAAAATTCAAAGTCAAAGACTTCAATTTAAACAGGAGTGTGCAAGGGTTCATAATGTCACTAGTGATATTTTGAACAATCCCATGAAACTGGATGCATTTGACAAGCATCAAACTATACCTCTTCATCATCCGGTAAATAGATCTACTAATTTTATGGTCCTTATGTTTTAAAAAAATGAACAAAATTGACTGAATTCTTATTGGAATTTCATAATTAATAGGCAAACAAAATTGTGGTTGTCAAATCTGCTAGAAAAATGTCTCTGCTTACTTCAATGGGATGTGTCCTGACCAAATACAACTGGAGAAAAGAAACTGAACAGTTTTACAAAGATGCTTCAGAACCTGGAACACCCAATTTTGGTCAAATTAGAGATTGGCAATCTACCATACATGACGAGGATGGGCTCTTGGTTTTCTCCACGGAATATTCTACTTGTTCCGGACCACTGCAAGGCCTCGGTGTAGCTGCGGAAGGGTTACATGTCACCGTTATGAATAAATCTGGAGTATTTTCTCCCGTTCAGACCCTATACTTGGGGGACGTTAAAGCTTTCCGGCTGATAAGCAACAAAGATGGGAAGCACACGGCAGTTTTCGCAATTAAAAATGATACTTTGGACATCTTCACGTGGAACAGTCACAATGGGAAATTCTTTAAGATTGAAAAGAAACTGGGAGCCATTTATGATGGGTTGGATGTAACCGTATATCAAACAGGATTTGCAGTTTTGTTATCTGGACCTTCCGAAATTTCGATTTGGCAATTCTCTTGGAAATCGACAAAATCTCAATCTCCTTGCAAAAGAACGATTTCTATCCAGTCAAAATAACCCTAAACCTATCATCTTTGACAGCTATGGCTTACTGTATGCTTTAGTTTTAAGGAAAAATTCTCATGTCTCTACAGCTCAGACTTTTTCGACAACTCAGGTAAATCCTTCATTTCTGTTCATCTAAATGTAAATGATTTCTAATTGCATTTCTATTTAACATCAATCTGCACGTATTTACTTTCAGGTATTCAGCCTGGTGGGCACTCATCTAATAAAACTGCAACAAATCCCACTCAGAGACGCTCATCATAAAATTGTTATCAACTTTTCACACCAACCTTTTGTCGGTTTCCTTTCCAAGGGGGATGGTTTAAATATATATAAATTCCAAGGACTAAGTGGCTTGCAAAGACTTAATGAAAATCCAATCAAAATTTTCAATGGTGAAGGAATGGTTTCCTTTGACGTCAAAGCCTGGGACTTTAGCGCACCTCGACCCTTTATTGTTGTTCTTACTAGTCAAACCATTGAAATATATCACAGTAATGTGTACGGTGATTCATTAGATTACAGTGCTTTGAATATGTGTAGCCAATACTGAGCCATTGTTATTTAGTCATTATTAGTTTGTTAAGGAATTGGACGTTATGTTGGTAATAAAAACGAAAAAAAACTATTTCACTGAATTGGATTTACGTTTTTACTGACTCAAAAAATCATGACTGCACGGCAGACATATGATTTTGAGTTGAATTTGTCATGCGTTATGTTTGGTAATTCATAATAGATCACTACCTTAATTATCACTTGGAATATACATAGCACCAATATTTACTTGATGTAATATGTTACATATTTATCTACGATTAAAAACAGAATCAAGCATTTGCTTTCCTGTATTCTACAAAAGCGAAAATTTACGATTTTTAATTTGCTATGGGTCAAAAGATTGGAAGTTGGAGGTTAAAAAGATTCTCTAATACGGAATCTGGTTTTGGTAGAATTGAATCATGTCATAAGTTTTTGTCCTGACTGATAAGAACGAGCTGTTGATAACACTGATCATGTAGACGGAAGCATCCCTTTCGCTCACGGTTGGACAGAATCTTGATCTTAGTAATTTGATAGTTTGCCCTCGAAAGCATGGCAGTCCAGTATCCAACATGAGTGACACCAATGAAATAACTGACTCACAATAGGGTCGTACAGCCAAATAGGCGTGGACACAGAGATGCATAAACCATCGGAATGCGGGTGCTTCCATTTTTCCTCCCATTATCATCACCATCTCTTCTGTTAGTTTGATATCCGGTTCGAATCCCAAATTTCCACCAGGAGAACTCTCGAACATGAATCCGAAATCTGAATTTTAGCAAAAACCACGTTTTAAGTAACCAATACTTAATAGTGGCATCCCAAATGTAACTCACCAATATGAATAATGTTTCCCTCATTGTCCAACATGATGTTACCATTATGCCTGTCTTTAATTTGGAGTAAAAATCCCACCACGCTGTATGCAGCCATGGACTTGATAAAATTTCGTCGAGCCTCCTGATAAGCTTGAGTATCCTCATCTCCAAATTGCTTTTTGAAATAGTCATACAAAGTAACGTCCGTTTGCCGACCTAGACATGCAGAAATATACATAAGTGAGTAATATTTCGTGGTCTAGAGTTAGTAATTTGTTCGTATTTAGGACTCAAAGCGAATAAAAAATACTAGAATCTTATAGCTTACCCAACTGATCTCGTGACTTAGCGTTAGGCACACATTCTATAACTCCGTTCTAAAATTATCAATAAAAAAGTCGATAATTAGAAAATTGCAAAACTGGGCTTAATAATGTATAAATAATCCCATACCCCGGGAGCAGTAGCCACGACACGATAAGGAAATAGATATAGATCTAGGTTGACTTGCTCGAAAATATTTTTGAACAGAGAAATAACTTGAAGTGCCAACATGTCTTGACGAACATCATCTCCCACTTTGAAAATTGCTGCCTGCCAAACTTCAGGATACATGCTCAGCAACGCTTGTGACTCAGTTTCATCATGACCAAGGCCTACGAATTCCACTTGGGCAATACCCGTACGGCGAACTTTGAACCTGGCTAAAAATGGAGCTTTTGCAGCACTACAAATCAAAAAATTCGAGAACATGAGGAATTACTCAATATTACTTAACATTTGTATTATACATTAAGAAATAACTTGAACCTTTGCATAGGAGTTCCACTCTTTGCGTCAATATCCATGACCAGAGCTTCAGGATTCGAAGGCAGGTAGCAACCTTGTTCAACTTCAATCTTTGCAAGTTCATCCAGACAAGCTTTCTTTCGTTCTGGGCCTTTTGGAAACTTTCGAATTTCTCCAGAAATTGATGTAACTTTGTCAAAAAACGCAAATTCCTTCTCATAAAATATTTTGGCATGTCCTGACAACGATGATACAATAGATGATATCAGGGCTTCTAGAGTATCCGCTAAATCCGCTGTAAGAAACAACATCGTTTATTTGGATTATGTCAAAACTTGGCCATGATTATTAAGCGATAAATTGCATACGATCTCGAGAATGGCCTTCCTCATCCAAGAAAATGTTGGTTTGCATATTCCATATCAATTGATGAGCTACAAGTTGTGACTTCTTTGCCAATGACTTCACAAGTTCAGCGACATAACCCATCTGTGATATTAGAACATTATGAAATTCAAATGTTTATACCCCAAAAACCATATTAATCATGTATTATACCGTGTCATGGCGCAAGGCTTGCACAAGTTGAGGAATGTAAAATAATACAGCGTCTGCAGGATATTCATTCAACGTCCGAACTGCATACTGTGCTGTTAACGGATGAGGAGGAAACTGTCGACTGAAGAAGGACAAGGCCCGAATTGGAGTGCATGGTGACCATGTTAGAATGCAAGTCAACTATAAGGACAAAAAAAGAAACTGGGTTAGATTATGTCTTCAATTATTTTCCTTCCGTGGCATAAGTGTTTCGTTAAACCAACCTCAGAGGCATCATTAAGAACCATGTCCGGAGTGACTAAATAGGAGAGTCCTTCTGGAATGTGCAAGATTGTTTCAGGCCAATGTCGAGCTAACCGTGCAACTTCTTCGGAAACAACAGTCTTTTCAGACGACTTCAATCGAGAAGGAAGATAAATTGCAAGGACTGGGCTAACTTCCCAGGCTAGTCTGACTGTTTCTCTCCACATCTTATCCGATGACTTCATTAACTTCCAAGTATTAATTGTAGCTTCACCCGGTATGACTAGTTCGAGGGAGTTTAATGGATTATGCCACGACATAAGGACGTCGACCTGGGCAAGTAATGGTAAGAAATTATCAGATTAGGCATAAAGGTATTAAGACAACATTACGTACCTCTTGCGCCAACAACTCTAAAATCAGATTTCTTTTGCGAATATATTCTTTAACGTTGTCTTTGTCAAAGTTATCCTTCCTCTTCTTTAGTAAAGGTAAGGGGTTGTCTTTTTGTCTGTACATGGTGTTAAGCCATCCATCTCCAAATCGAATATCAGTACCCGAAATATTTGCCCAACTATCCTTGTCCTATGTTGCAGAATGTAAATTATTAAGCATTGTTTAGTAACTATTGTACACTATACTAATCCATAAAATAAGCTAATTTGCTTACCGGCAGTGTTGATTTTCCAAGTTTCATTTCCCTGTCCGCAATAGGCCTAATGTATTTCTTGTCATTATGAAGGATTTGCCAAAATTTCAGCACAGCAATAAGATCTTTCCGCAAAACCGTAGAACCCTCAGTAGGCCAAGCATACCCTTGACAGAAATAGTCAAAGCAAGTACAATAAACTCTTTCCCGGATAACGGCCTTCTTGAGCATGGAATGCCGCTTTGAGTCATCTTGAAGTAGGGTAAGGGCACAACTTAACAATCTGAATCTAGGACGTAGCGCAGCAACATTTCTTGATAGGTAGGTACGCTCTCCGACTTCCATTGGTAGAGTCCGATGTATCATGTAGATAAACATTTCTACAATGTCATCATTACAACTCTTGCTGTTTTCGACCAGTTCACAAATAAAGTTGATCCAAAGGCTGTGAGGAGCAACGACTGGAGGATCAATTTTCAAGTGGCATCCCTCATATGCAGCTAATGGGCTTGTTGGATCGGCGTCCGGAGTGAATATCCCCATCCGTCGCTCCACAGTGCATTGCCAAGCCCCCAACATTTCTTGCATGAAGGGCAAGGTTAAATCTCTTCTGGCTGACAGGATCCATTGCCAACATTCAATAGCGCTTCTAATAACATCCTCAACAAACATTTCCACAGGACCCCAACACACGGCGTGAAGAAGCGTCCTATTAAGCCCTACAACAATTTTTGACTCTGAATGAGAGACAGTCAAAAATAGGTGATTCATGTTAAATGGGTTAATTTTGTATTGTCGCTTTATTTTCAAAATGTATCTACACACCTTCTGTACAAATCAGGAGGGCCGTTAAAGTCCAGAGAGCATCAAGAAATTGTTCCTTAGTTGGACGATATGGATCGTCATCATCTTGAGCCGCAACAACTAAAAGCAGTTGAACTGCTAAATTATCGATGCTCTCTAATTGCAACATTCCATTAATTTTTCCCAAATATCGGCTTCGAAGGGAGAGAGACGAAACAAATTTTGGCAGTGATGATTTTGTGCACTCTGGTCTTTTTTCTAGTGTAAGATCCTGCAATATGAAATTACATGGAATAAAATTATCTACAACATAAAGTAACTTGGTCCCTGTTCTGTTGGTGAAACCTCACTTACGGGTAAAACATCTGCAGTAACATTCAGTCCCGCAAATTTCAGTAGACTTTCCGCAGCTGAAATGGAAAACGTCAGTAACCTTGCTTATTTTCAAAATCCTTTACAAGAAATTATAATAAATTTAGAACTTACCCATAGCTAACCCAGAATGGTGTTGAAGCGCATCAAAACCATGCTTATTCAAATATTCTTGTAGATGGGATCTGGTAGCTATCGAAAAATAGAAAAAAATCATGTCATTAAAATGGGATCAAGTCAAGTGGCATTTCATTGTATTGGAATACGGTACCTTGTGGAGCCCATTTCATTGCTTCCTGAAGGAATCCAGTACAACGTTCTGCATAATCTCGTACGATGGCCTGCACATTACATATAAATGTTTTGTAATTCTCGTAAAAATTAGTGGTGTGATGGCTCTACCTCTCTGGCTTCAACATTGTCCATGCATTGTAAATGGTACATTGTGTCTGGAATTGGAAGTGCAGGATTTTCCACAATGGGATTAGTACTTAAGCTACAAGAGAGCACTTCCAATACATCCAACATGGTGTGCAACACCGTTCGACTCCATAACAAGTGAGGAAATCTAATCATAGTTCAAAATTAGCAATTATGACCCTATAAGCCAAAGGAATACAGCTTACTTTTCCACTAGTCCAGATAAAAATTTATCAGCAACTTTGCGAACTTGTCGGTGAATATGATTGAATCGGACTAGTAGAAATTGAGCATGTTCTTCTAACTCGAGTTCCCTCTGTGGCACCTTATCCCGCTGGCTCATAACTTCCAGAAACTTTGCAAATACTTTGTCGGCAACACTAAGGACCAACATTAAACAATGAGTTTAAATTGTTAAATAAATCCTTTCAGCAACAGCATACCAATTAATACACTGCCACAATCCTAACTTGTCCTTCAAAATCGAGGGTTCGCAAACATATTCAAATACATCCTTAAAGCTGGGTTGAGGTACAGTTTGAATCCTCAGGATTTCCAACCAATATACTGAGAGAACATAAGCACACTGAGGGAAAGGCAGATTCTTGATTACTGCTGCAACGTCCGCATTATCCATCAGTGTAGAAATTTTGACTTTAAACTCCTGGAGTTCCAACTATAATGAAAAGCATTAAAAGTTATTATTGTAAATATTATTATGGCGTTTTTATTGTTAATTTATGGTGACGTCGTCTTACGGTAGAAACGGCGTCAGAGCGCAAAGCGGAAGTATATTGTAACTCGCGTAACTCGGATCTCAAACTGGTTTTGCAGACTAGGAGTGGACTTTTGAACGCAATTTCTTTAACCCCATCGTACCATTCATGAGGCCACAGGCCAGCCTGTTCCACAGGGGTTACAAAGCCCATGATAATACAATAGAGCCAAAAATCGCGAAAGAGTTTGTGAAGCCTTGGTTTAACTTCAACCATTGCAGGCATTCTTCTCATCAGCAGTGCAATCACGGGGATTAATGTCCCCAAGTTACCAGCAGATGTGGAAGCCTACATAATTATTCATTCCATTAAAGATACCATATCAAATACTTCCTTTATTTTAAACAAAAATACCTTAATAGTTGCCGGCGACTTTTCTGCGGCACGCTTCCCTTCAAGTCCCAACTGAACAAATAGTTCCAGTAACCGCACCAGTAAATCATTCATTCGAACTTCACCTTCCAAATTTAATGCCACATTTGCCAGCGCATTCATCACAGCTCCGCTTATGTGGCGATATTTTCTTTCGTCCAACACTTGAGAATATGCTGAGGAACTTGCTTCAATTGTGAACATGGTGAACATTTTCATCACCTCTTCATAGACATGGGTCTGCAGTGGCGAGTATTAAATGGTCAGTAAATTTATAAAGACAAACTTTAACTTTGTGAGTGGATTACTTACTTCACATTGTGCAATCACAATGCAAGCTAATTGATCAACAATTAAAATATCCAGAACAGGAGGCATTTTCCCGACGCGTTGTTGCAAAAAGTGTAATACTGACTCGGTGGTTTTGTAAGTTTCCTTTAATTCAATTGCAACATGGCCCAGCATTACGATAGCATTGGTTAGGACCAAGAGAGGATTTGCATTTGTGACGTCTTCAGTTATTCCACCCATCCTGCAGATAACAGAGTATTAAATTTGAGTCTGTTTTTTTTCTACCAATAAATACAGTAGTCGTAATAAATTACTCTTTTTCAGCCATGAACACCCGATTGGACACGGACGCCAAGAACGCTTGAACCGAATTTGGGTCCTGCGTTAGCCCTGCTTTCAATGAACTACATAAATTTTCAATGGCCACATCCCGAAGTCTCTGAAAAGCATCCATGGCTGTGTCCTCCTTCTTCGTGCCATTATTGGTCAACTCTGATTGAAGGACATAAAATTCGGTTACGATGCGAAATAAAATGTGAACCCACTCTTGGACTACTCACTGTTATTGGCTTTGGCTGCTTCCTTGTCATACAATCTTGACAAAATTGGGGAAGGATTAATCAAGAATTCCTTCAAGTATTGAATACTAGATGACGCAATCGCTGGAAATTTTAGAGCCAAGTCTCCCAAACCCTGCAATTACAAACAAAATACCGGATCACAAATTATACTTTACCAGGTAATTAGCAATCTATTTACGGACCTGCAGGCAAACCACGAGAAGTGGCATATGAGCCAGTGCCAATTTATTTGCGTGGTAGTCATTAATCTTCTCGTTGAGTCTACTGCACAAGCTGTCCGCACCTGTAATTTAAAGAGACAAGTTAATAATAGGTATGGATAATTCAATCAAATTATAAACTAACAAATTATTAATGATTGTAGTTCACTCGGTCACACCTTCGCTAACAGTTTTAGCAAAAAATTAACACCGTCACAATTCCAATTGACAAAAACCACAAGTTCAAACACAATTAGCTAACTGTTACATTAGTCTCCAACTAAAATGGCAAACTTCACAATTGTTTACTTGCGACTTTTGAGATGCCCGAGTCTCCATTGAAGCCAATCAAAATGTCGTTGATAAAGGAATGTTCAATTCCAACTACAAGTTCAAATTAATACTATTACATTTTTACCAACTCTTCCAGGTCCCTCAGTAAATATGAAGAATTTCCTGATAAATGAAATTAAAACACGAGGAAAAGTTTGGTAAGCTCACATTTTTCTGCATGTAATAAATTACAATTATCCCAGTGTCCAATCGACACGAATTTTAAAGAACATGTTAATAATTATTATTCTTGTACTTTTTGCAGTGAAAGTTTTCAGGCGAGGGTGGAGTTACTCGAAGATAAAGTTATCCGAGGGAAGGGAGAGCCGTATTTGAAGATACTGCTATCCCAGAAGGGTGGCAGCGGCCATACTATCTCAGCCATTGCCGTCGGAGACGCATATCTCTTTGCTAAGCGAACTTATAAAGTAAGTCAGCATACTTTTGTAAATAAATTATTTTATTTTTTGGCAACTGCTTCCAAAACTGATAAGGATTCTTGTTTCTATTTTAGGTAGGGGAAGAATACACATTTCCTGCTGGACTTTTTAATGCTCAACGGAAACAGAAGCAATACAGGACGTGGTCGAATTCCGAATTTGATTTATGGTTTACTAACACCTAGCAGTTGAAGTCTTACTTAATTTTGTTGACAAATACTAATTTTTAAGGTGACTGTTTAATTTGATGATAT
>JAAXNX010001083.1:0-20208 GCA_036491905.1 Folsomia manolachei
TTCCGGCAGCGGCTTCTACAGAGAGATCATAGGTCTCTTCGCAATTAATGTTTTCAATGACCAGACCGTAATAACCATCTACGATGTCATTTTCTCCATTATTTCTGAGTTCTTCAACGGCCGTACGTACACTTTCCCATCCATTCACGGTTGCTCGCCCAACTCTTTTTCGTAGGAGTTCCATTACTGCGAGTCGAGCACCTTTTTCATTTGCCGTCTTTTGCTCATTTTCGTTTATATTTTTCCACATTTTCCTAAATTTCAGGAATAAAGTACATATGTAAAGGTAAGCACTGTTATTATTATCAGATGGACTAATTGCTGGTTAAATGTTAAATTATTATTGCATACTTCCGCGAATTTTCAGCTTTAAATAGTTCAGCGTCCGGCTTATTAGCTTCTTTCTGGAGTTTCGACAATTCTGTTCGAATTGAATTGTACTCTTCGTGAATTTTCTAAATTACAATTACAATAATTACGTTATCGCATCAGTGTCGCATAATCGGGGAATGACCACAGAACACATATAATTAATTATTATTAGTGACATACCTGTAGTTCCCCACTAGTCTCTGTTTTCAACCGTTCCTGTGAGGCAACCAGCTTTGTCAATCCATCACGTTTGTTTGAGTTGGAGGAAATATCGGTTTCAATGGTTCTATACATGGAAAACACACCGAGGTTGTTTAATTCGTTTCTATTTAGACGTGCACGTCGAATAGGACATACAAAACTAGTTTAACAAACTTACGAAACCAACTTCTTCATTTCCTTATTGTTCCCGAATTCGTTGCTGCCAGCTAGACGGCATTCCAGCACTTTTAACTTCGATTCCTTCGAGATCAGCCTAAGATTATAGCTTAAGTTTAATTAACACAATTAAAGTTTGAAATATTTCTAACTGAGTTACCTCATCTCTACATCCGATTCCTCGGATTTCGCGACTTCAAGCTCTTTTTTAGCAGCTTTCAGATCGGATTCAGCCGTGTCCAGGTCTTTCTTTAATTTCTTTAACTCCGCATTTGCCTTTTTCTTCGAAGAGGTTTCGTTGTCTTTATTAAGCAAATCCGCACGAAAGTTTTTTAAGCGTTCCTATCAAATAAACAAAAAAAAACTTGACCTACGTTTCCGTATATGAGTCGAATTACAATTTTTAAGTTCAACTCAAAAAGTTTTCATGCCTGTTCAGAGACAAGAGACAATATTTCCCCTTCTATGGCTTCTTTCTTAAGTTGTACGCTATGCAATTCATCTGTAACTTCAGAAATCTTGCGAATAACTGAGTCATACTCCCGCTTAAACTCTTGCCACTCCTTTTGCAGGGGCTCCTGCTGCTCGTTCAATTTTGCACGGTCTTCATCGCACTACAATTATGCATAAGTTAATTAGTCTTTAAATTCAAATGATGGTTAAAGCTTCACCTACTTTTATCAAAGCTCGCCGGGCACACTCTTGTTCGCGATCATTTAAAATGTGTTCAATAATACGACGTTTGGAATCCCATCTCAAATAGTTTTTCAACTCCTTAACCTCTTCCTGCAGACTCCGCTGTCGTGTTTGTAGGCCACCCATACATTTTTCAATTTCTTCTCGCTTCGTGTCGCCATCTAATTAATCAAACAAATGGATAAATAAACAAATCACAAGAGAAAATCAAGCATGCGGCATACCTGACAGATCTCTGCGGCAATCCAACAGCTTTTCTTCGTATGACGTTGATCCAGTCACATCTTCTAGTAATTTTAATCGAAATGAATCCGTCCCCACCGCCAGCTGTTGTACTTTACCCTGTTTAACGATAAAGTATGGATTGGTAAGACCAGCGATATCCAAGAATTGCTTCGCATTAGATAACTCTTTCCCATTGCAGTAAAATCGGTCCTTCTTTGCAGCAATCAGCCGCCGGAAGGCTACCGTGTCACTGTTAACCTGTAATTTGAATAAACTGAAATGAGTCTATCACCAAAAAAAGACACGACATCATCACAAATTTTTTAGTCTTAAATTACCGGTAATTTTCTATCACTGTTGTCGAACACAATTTCGACAAAGGCAGCATCATAATTAGCCATTCCATGATGTAATAGCGCCGACCTTGCCTGAGGACGAAGGTTTCGATACTCCAGTGTAAGGGCAAATTCAATAGCAGCAAATAAATTACTCTTTCCCGATCCATTTCGACCAACTGCAAATTCCGAATCAATAAATTCAATAAAATATATGAACTAACAATAAATTCCACCCACCCTCATTTTATGAATGACTCACCAATTACATTGAATCCCGGATCCAACTCTTCCACAACAGTCTTGTCCTTGTAGCTTTTGAAGCCCGACACCGTAATCTGTTTACGACAAATGTTTACAATTAGGTCGCAAATAGCAAATTAATCAACCAACTTGTGGAATTTGCTGCAAGTGGAAGAAATATATAGCCACCCCCACATTTGAAAAGAACATGCACCCACGAAAAAGTGGGTCAACCAATTTCAAAGCGATTTCTCTCTGTTTTTCTTGAAGAAACCCCTTACTCACCTCTTTAATGAACATCTTTCCTCCCAAGATCCCCTCAGCTGCAAGGAGAAGAGAGTGTAATCCAACCGACGACTTTTTAAAAAATTCGAGAAATTTCCAATATTTTCAACACAAATATTGAAGACTGAAATGACCGTTGACGTCTTTCTCAGACAGAGGATGAAGAAGGAATAAAAATAAAATGGGAGACACGCACAGGAGAAGAGGAATGGGAGAAAATGAGCGTCTCCCAGCACCAGTGTGGAGCTCAAGCTTCCTTAAAGGTCATTCCACCTCCTCTCCCTCCACTCGCTTGGCTGGTGGAGGTCATCCCAAGAGGTTACTCCACAAACTAAGACGTTTTGTGAGTATGTTGAACCATAATCATTCTTATGCTGGAGGAAAAAGCACAATTACTTGAGTGAGGGTGTTATAAACGGCCGATTAAAATTCTGCTGAAGTTGGGTAACCAAATTTTATATGCTAACTTAATCATCAATCATGTATCCAGTCCAGTTGCTAATCTGTATGGAAAACGTACTTAGCATTATGCAAGGTTAGTATTTCATTACATTTTAGGCAGAGTATGAATTGTGGGGTTCCCCACATTTTGTAGTTTTTACAAAATATTTCACTAAGTAAATATGAATATTTTAAGCCAATTTTTACCACTTTTTGGCCCAAAAGTTTTGGGTCAATATTTCAATAACAAATCAAAATACCTTGAACTCCAGCCAGTGCTTGTACCCTTTTCCTAACCTCGCATCCATTTCCAATCAATGATATAGAAGGCATTTAATTCTATGATTAACGTATACCCGTGAGATTATTCAATTAAATCTAAATTCAAAATTATGTCGATGGAGTCAGTTTGAAATTTTCCAAAATCAGAGGTGGTATTTGAAAGCTTGTATTTATCATAAATAATCAAAGTTATGCCCAGATATCATTTCGTATGACGTCGCCGTATAAGCGTATTTTCTCGAGCTTGAAATGGAGATCGCTTTGGATCTAATTTAATAAAAAGTAGATCCTTTTACAACAACACTAAAAAGATTGCCCTGAAAATTTCAATAGGTTTTTATTCACTGTCGACCTGAGCAGCCTTTGTTGGAATTCAATTTACAATTGAATAATTGATTATTTAATGAATTCGGAATGTGGTATTGGATTTGGTTAAGCATTTTAGTGTAGGTACTTGAAGAATATTGGATTAATAAAAGCATGGACGATAGATATCAAAAGCCAAAAGGCCTTCCAATATTGCAGGGTTAGCGACCAAAATCACGCCACAATTGGGATTTTTGTGTGATTTTGATGATTTCTAGACTGGCCAGCAATGTAATATTTAGCAAACACGTCAATGTTTGGAGCTGTTACTACTGATTTTAGGAAATGAAAGTTAAGAAATCACTACAATCGCTGTGAAAATCACAGACAAGAGTGTGTTTCGAACCCTACTACATTTCTTTCTTGTTGGTTGGAAAATGGATTAAAGATTAACGATTGCTATTCAAAACCAATTTAGTTTCAATAGCACGATTAATGCTCAAGTTGAGCTTTAAACTAAAGCATCTCAATTTTTTTACGATTGAGCCACTGGCCAGCTTGACTCTAACATTGTATTTGTTTTTAAGAAAATATCTGGATGTTTTTATTAGTAATTGAGTAGATATATTGAACACATATGTATATTCATTTTTCCCGTTTTATCCAATGAAGACAGAACTCAACTTAACCCAAAATAATTACGCCAGTCATAGCAGAACACTGAGCTTGTAACAATGTGTCCCAAATATTCATCATATTCATTCATAAATGTGAAACCATGTCTAAATCATTAATTAAATCCAGGTATCAGAAAGCTGCACAGGGAATAATTCTACGAAAAATAAAGATGGCCAGGAACAAGAAATCCTTGCCCACGTCGGATTTTTGTGACGTGTTCACCTGGTGGAAAAAGGCACATGCCATTCTCTACAAGTTCCCTTGGGAGTGGGATTCGGAGACTAAAGAAATAGTTGAGGTGTCCAACCCGGTCCGCCTGCTCCCTTGGTACTTAAACATATTCGGATTTCAATTAGGTCTTGGAGGATTCTCATCCGCCTACCTTATTTGCCGAAGGATAATTCCATCCTCGGGAACCAGAATTTATGGAAACCATTCATTTTACGCATATCGTCATTTTTTCTGGTCTTCTACTCGCAGTTCTTTTCCAAAGTCTCTTGCAATCCACTTTCACGCAAATGATATCGTCTCTGCCTTCAATGAACTAGTTGGGCATAATGCGTCAATTAAATACCGTAAGTAAATTCAAGTAAAAGTAAAACCAAGCGAACTTTATTCCTTGCATAATCCACTTCAAAATTCAATGAATATATAGGTGGAAAAATATGCTGGAGCCATATCCCAACTAAAAATGGAAAGAATAGAGACAGCACAATTCTCAAACTCATGTTGACTGCGCCATTCCTTTTCCTATTAATGATTCCCTTCATCCTATTCGAAAACTTGCATCCATTTCAACATATCGTTGCGGAACTGTGGCCCGAATTTTACAACGACTTATGGTATCGACTCCTTCTTCTTCCCGTCTTTGCCATTCTAACCCTGGTCATTGTTCTGGAATGTGGGAGGATGTGGCTAGCCACAATGTATCTTTTAATTGTAATTCTGCAATATTCCAACGACTCAATTGCACGACTCAGTCAGTACTATGAGTATGTTGCAAAATCCCTTAGGAATATCACACAACCCCTTCAGTTGTACAGGCAGCTAATTGTTGTCTTTAAAATTGTGGAGAAAGTACAAACGTCCATGTCAACGTGTTTGCTGAGTGCAATATCCGCTGCAACACTACTCTTTAACTTCACAACAATCAAAATGTACAACGAAATTCCAATGCCAACTTATCTCGTGTGTCCAATTGGTATGATTCTATCTCTACTTTGCACCCTGTGGACGCTACCAATGGCTGTAGCAGTTCACGAGGACTCCAAAGTCTTACTGAGACGATGGAAATTTCATGCAAGACTCTTTCCAAATAAACGGATGGTGCTTCGTCAACTAAAAGCTATTCAACCACTTGGATTTAAACTGGGATTGTTTTCATATAATTTCTTCATTTTAAAGAAATCTACAAAGAGTTCCTATTTTGATTTTATTTCAAATCTCACAATATCCGTCCTTCTTTCCATGCAACCACGAATCAACACTTTGTCATTGTAGTTTATTTATTAGAACGTATCAAATAGCAATGAAAGCAATTAAAGATTGTATATTTGTGTGCTTGATGAAAGAACAGGAGGGAATTACGTAGGCGTATTGTTTGTATGGTTCAGGAAAAAGAGAACATGATGATTTATTCAGCTCAGATTGCATTGTTAGAACTCTCAGAATATCATTTATAGACTTACTATAAATGCTGAATATGATCGTCCAATGTCTGCTCGATTTTCGGTTCCATTTACATGGAATAAGAAATAGGCTGGGTTATCTTTGGATTCACGCCTACGCAGATCATACGACGTTTTAACAAATACAACTTTCATCAAATGTTTTTAAGCAAAATGTAATATCTGTGTTTTGTAGTAGTAATAAATCTTACAAGAAAATAATGTTACGAAATTATGTAAGTCTTTATCGACATTTTATACCAAATTTAAACTTACATCAAATGTTTTTAAGCAAAATGTAATATCTGTGTTTTGTAGTAGTAATAAATCTTACAAGAAAATAATGTTACGAAATTATGTAAGTCTTTATCGACATTTTATACCAAATTTGTATTGCGTGAAGTGGTACACTTTTGACAAAAAGTCAAATCACAGCATGAATTACTCGTGTCATTCAAATAATCCTGGTCATTTATTTTTACAGTTATTTTCATACATTTTACAAATTGTGGTGCTTGACTAAGCACAGTTTAAAATGTCCCAAGATGAGTTCATAAAAGAATGTCAAGAGACACACTTCCTCGACAGCATCCGTATCTCATCTAAACTATCGCCGGTTGACTTTCTCTCCATTGTTCTTCTCCCTCTTCAGTCGAACTACTCCAAATTTTCCGTCCCTTAATAAGATCCGTGACAGATTTGCCCAGTTATTGTTATGTGTATTTGGGAGATTGGTTGCTGTTTATTCCCCTTGAGTGTGCAATGTGGAGATACCCCTAGTTTGAAAGATATTTATTGCAAGGAATATACAATGCTATTTAGATAAATTGGTTACATTGCATTCAACCCATATTTATTCTTCCTCCTCTTCATTTTCCTCCGGAATGTGGCCAATATTTCTTTAACTTTCCAGTCTATGAAGGCGAGGTGGTTCCGGGGAAGGAGCAAGATTTATGAAGAGTACACAAAATATCCATTCCAACCATTTAATAAAGCATAACCAATTTTTCTCAGACGTCCATGGAATAATGTTGGCTGTAACAATTGGCCTCCAGAACCTGCATTTCCATTATCCATCCATCCCCACACACCCAAGGGAATAAATACACAACTAAACAAGTGGCCTAAAAATAACAACCAAATCTGTCACGGAATCTTATTCAAGGACAGAATGCATGGGATAGGAAATTGAGAGTTATTGGAGAGAAAGGAGTCCCAAAGAACAAATAAGAACTAAG
Source organism: Folsomia manolachei (assembly GCA_036491905.1). Taxonomy (NCBI): domain Eukaryota; kingdom Metazoa; phylum Arthropoda; class Collembola; order Entomobryomorpha; family Isotomidae; genus Folsomia; species Folsomia manolachei. The sequence continues at coordinate 7,147 of JAAXNX010001083.1, forward strand.
AGAAAGAGAAAGTCTTCCCTAGTTGTTCTTCAGACTCAGACTTGTTGCGGAGAAGAGAGAAAACTTGGAATTTCTGGATTCTTGGAATTATCCATACGGACATTACTTTTCTTCACACAACACTCAGAAATGCGGCATCACAATTCTTGCTCTAGTTTTGTTGAAATGGGAATACCGCATTACTCAATGTCATCAACATATCAAACTCTTTACGTACACTGCACGAACTGCCATAAATTAAGTCTGTCGGATTTGTTTTGAGAACCGAGATTTGTGTTTTTTTGTAGTGCTGAAAGATTGACAGTCATAATAAACAAATTTGATATGATAGGAGTTGAATGGGTTCTACAACACTTACGGTGGATTAGTGTAAAGGATAATACCTCATTTTCTTGAGTGGTGGGATCTTCATCTTATTCATAAAGAGGCAAAGGTTAGTAGTTTACCAGATTGTGGAAAGAGTAACATTTTGTGGTATTTAGGCGTGGTGTGAATTATTACATAACATAATACTTATCTTCAAATTGTTGTCGGAATCAGGACAAACTTCTTTTAAAACTTGAAATGTCTTTACCCGACTATTCAGACGACTTGTTCACAAACTTTTCTTCAAACTCTACAAATTTCACGAATCTACCCCCCTTTACTTATCCACCTTCCTTTCAAACCTTAGTAGTACACCTTGTACGCTATAATTTTTCTCACTGCAATAATCGGAAATACTCTTGTCATCGCTGTTGTTTCATCTCAGAAAAAAATGCAAACACCAACAAACTTGCTGATAGCAAATCTAGCCCTTGGAGACTTGCTGATGGCTCTGCTTTGTGTCCCTTTCGGATATATTTCCATTCTCCATCAATCCTGGCCCTTTGGGGAGTTACTCTGCCACCTGGTTACACCTGCCCAATGTGTTTTTGTATTTGTAAGTGCTTGGACGCTTGTGGTCCTCAGTTTGGAGAGATATTTTGGGATTGTCTACTGGGAAAAGAGTCGATGGGAAAGGAGGGGAGTACTTTGGGGTGTTTTTTGTGTCTGGGTGGGGTCCATGATTGTGAGTATTCCGGTCGGTGTGGTGGTGGGTGTAACTGGCGTTGAAGATGGGGATGGAAGGGTACTTTGTGAAGAGGTGAGTGAGACAAGTCTTGTCCTTCCATGGATCAATAATGCCACTAATGCCACCTTGTCGATAATCAGTGGGGGAGAAAGTGGATGGAGAAAGTGGTTCATTAATTATTAGGAAATGGCAAACGACCGATTTGCGTCAATTACTTTGTAAACTGCACTTTCTCCAATATTACTTTCTCCTCTTACAACATATTGGCTGGCTACGACTTTCACTTATTTCCAGTCCTGTTCATTATACAGCACTTATTCTCACTCTCTTATCCATTCCACAAAAGATCCATTGGCCTTCACCATCTCTCCGGCTAACTTACACCTTAACTCTCCTCTTCCTCCAGTACTTTCTCCCAATCTCCGTCTTAATTTTTACGTACTCAAGAATAGCAATCGAAATCTGGTGGAAAAAATCATGCCCGGTTCTAGAAAGTTGTGGGAGTGTCAAATCCGTGAGAGAGGAGCGATTGGAGACCAATCTCCGTCTTAATTTTTACGTACTCAAGAATAGCAATCGAAATCTGGTGGAAAAAATCATGCCCGGTTCTAGAAAGTTGTGGGAGTGTCAAATCCGTGAGAGAGGAGCGGTTGGAGAGGGCCAAGAGACGGGTATCCTCTCATTTTTACTTTAATTTGATGATAATTTGCCACAAATTATTAAACATTTAATTTCTTTCTAATTAACAGACCATTAGCACATTATTACTTGTTGTGACGTCATACACCTTGGCCTGGCTGCCTTTAAACCTCCTCTATCTGTAATTGATGATAATTTGCCACAAATTATTATACATTTAATTTCTTTCTAATTAACAGACCATTAGCACATTATTACTTGTTGTGACGTCATACACCTTGGCCTGGCTGCCTTTAAACCTCCTCTATCTGTACCTAGAAGCTATCCCTGTGGAAAAAGAGCCCTTCGACAATGTGGAATACGTTTACATCCTTTGCCACTGGGTGGTAAGCATGACTTTTTAATGGCGTTTTTTCTTAATTAGCATTTTCTACTCCCTGCAGGGTTTTGTGGTTTAATATTTCAATTTCACTTTCAGGCTATGGCACACACAACGTTTAACCCAATAATTTATGGGTTTGTGAACGAAAGATTTCGAGAAGGGTTTGGAATTGTTTTAAAGAATTTTTGGCGAGCTTGCTGTTGGTCTAGTGGGAGGAGAAGGAGAAGAATCGAGAGGGGTGGTGGTGGTGGAGGTGGGACAACTGGGAGGAGGTGATTGGCAAAGTAGTGCAAGGTAAGAAATCATTAATTAATTAAAATAAAATAGAATCACTTTGAGAGAGACACTTTGTTTTCTCAGGTGGAAGAAATGTCATTGCAATCCAAGTTTCCTTCTCCCTGAACTTGAAACTTCTAATTCTTGCCCACTTGACTATTTCTCTATTTAACACTCCTGGAAGGATTCTTCTGTGCTGGACAGATTTACTTTAACTTTTGAACAAGTAGCCAAACATGGCATAATGACTATTACAGAAAATGGTAACTATGAACTGATCAACTCTTAAGAGCCTGACTTGTTAAAGATAAGAGAAAGTGACAGATGGAGCATGCCAGGGTTGAATGATTAGGTTGGAGTTCCTTCTGGGAGTTCATTCTCTCGCAACTTGTACACTTGCTTCCTATGTCATTTGTCAATGTCACGTATGTCACAATTCTTTATTTTTTATTAAATGGTAAAATAAAATACATATGGGTGAAAGCACGATATTTCTAGATAAAAATTAGGTATAAAATGGCAATAATTTGCTTGTATGGTTAAATAAAACTTTCATCAGTATTTTTGTTATTTCTCTGTCCATGCGTGTGAGTTCTTCTCACACTCTGTTGCTGATTGTTGAAGGAATACGTACAACTTACTGTTCCAGCCCTTTGGAGCCTTCGTCCACCTTCATTTTCGGCATCAAAGTCATAAAATAACTTGGACAAACAACCAATTCTTCGCGTTGCAATGGCAAATCCTTGCCGGAACCTGGAGTTCATTGAGGAATAGATTACGGGATTCACAACGGTGTGAGATATTGCCAGGAAGTGGCAGAGAAAGTAGATTAGAGCGAGGTGGGTTTGTGGGAGAGAGGTGTAAATGGGATGGTTGGGAGGTAATGTTGATAAAAGGAGCTGCGGGGGTATTAGAGAGAGAAAGTTAGTAGGTGAAAATAAGAAGTTGGTTAAATGGACTTACTATCAATACATTGAAGGGGAGCCAGGAAATGGTGTAAATCACAACCACTGTTAGCATCATTTTTATCATCTGTAAATATAAATAACATTGTTTCAGTTCAATACAAAAAAAACTTTCTCCAATGGTCGTACTATTACTAATATAATACCTCACCAAAAATAATCATTTAAACATGCACAACTTTATATTCACAACACCATCACTTTCTCCAAATTATAAAATACTCCCTCTCGGAATCTGATATTGATGCAAGCATGAATAACAAGATTAAAAATAGTATAAGCCATAGCAGGCCAGTGACAGAGGGTAAATAATACCAATACCTCAATATTTTTGAAATTGAAAATAAGCTATCGGAAAAGTTTGGAAGTAGAGCTGAAAAATGTTTAACTGCAGCCAGGCCAGAGTGTAGATGAACACTACTAGCATTGTTATCATGGTCTGAGAATGGAAGTGTAAGAAACAAAGATTTAATACGACGTGCAAAAAATAAAATCACGCCAGCAAAAAAAGTGTACACGGTAAAATTTGCTACCTTCCGTTTTGCCCTGGCAAGTCTTTGGTCTCGGTTGTCCTCTGCTTCACCTGGAGCTTTCTTTCCTAAGTATAATAAAATACATCGGTAAAATAATCAAATTGCAAAAGTTGTGGATTTATGGTTGTTCTGAAGTTCAGAATCTGAACTAACCCCAAACAGCCAAAGCAATTCGAGTGTAAGTAAAGATTAGAACCGAGACTGGAAAAATGTACTGAAGGACCATCAGTGTGAGGGAGTAGGCGAGACGCAGGTTGTCGTCAGACCAAGCAGACTGTGTAATAGAAAGTAAGAAAAATAAATTTGCTCATGTTAAAAGTGCAGGGGTGAAAGTAAGTGAAAGTTTTTGAAAAGAGTCCTCATTAGATTAGAAGGATTTGCATAGGATTGCAATCCGGTCTTTACTTTCACCTGCTTTCTCCACGGAAAATGTATTATTTATGTGTGGAATTTGTGGATGGTGTCATTTTACATGCATAATCTTGGTTAGACTAAACTTGTCCTACAAATTTCTAAACACATTAGACACATATTACACAACTGCGCTTACCTCTTCACACAAAGGTAACCCATCCCGTGTCTCATCAACCTCTAATCGGGTGAATGCAGCAATGGGTGCAGCTGTTATCAGAGCCACAGTTTTTGAAAAGAGTCCTCATTAGATTAGAAGGATTTGCATAGGATTGCAATCCGGTCTTTACTTTCACCTGCTTTCTCCACGGAAAATGTATTATTTATGTGTGGAATTTGTGGAGGGTGTCATTTTACATGCATAATCTTGCTTAGACTAAACTTGTCCTACAAATTTCAAAGCACATTAGACACATATTACACAACTGCGCTTACCTCTTCACACAAAGGTAACCCATCCCGTGTCTCATCAACCTCTAATCGGGTGAATGCAGCAATGGGTGCAGCTGTTATCAGAGCTACGATCTGCATATTTTATGTGGGCAATTGAACAAACATAAATCAAAATCTCATCAATTATTTAATCCAACTCACCCACACCCCACAAATAACTCCGAGCGCCTGACTCCTCCTTAATCTCAACCTTAGTGGATAAAGAATTGCCAAGTACCTGTCCACAGCTAAAACGACGAGAGTATACGCACTCACAAAGACACAGACGGCTTGTGCAGGGCTCACAATGTAACAAAGAACCTCTCCAAAGGGCCAGTACTGGACAAGGATAGAAATGTAGGAAAAAGGGACACAAAGCAGAGCCATGAGTAAGTCTCCCAGAGCCAGATTTGCAATCAGATAATTTGTCACAGTTTTCATTCGGGTTGAGGAGAGGACAACATAGATTACGAGAAGGTTTCCAATCACTGCGGTGAGAAATATGAGATTGTAGGCGAAGTAGATTAGAAGGTGGAAATAAGTTGGGAACGTCAGAAGGGGAGGTTGGTCAGTGGTGGGAGTGGATGTAAAGTTGTTGTAAGAGTAGTTTTCATAGTTCATGTAATATTCGGGATTGGTAGTCATCTGGAAGTTTCAAAACGACAAAGTCGGATAATGAGTCTTCTTCAAATATTTTTTGGAAAGGGTAATTTTGTGATAAGCCGCTTGGCTTGGGAAAACCAGAATAAATAATACTTTTGAGTTACGAAAGAAGAATGCACTCCTGCACAAAAAATTCAAGACAGTTTTCCTCAAATGTCCCTGACTAAAGAAAAAAATATTTGGGTAATCTAAATCCTACAAAGGACCAATCCCAGGCCTCCAAAGGTTATTCATGAAGAAAGTCCGACTGAAACGAGAACCGATTGAATGGATGCGATTACTAAAAACTTGGCTAGGATTGGAGAAACTTTTTTTTACAAATCGAATCCATTAATTCTGTTTTTTGTCGACGGATTTTTAAGTTCGAGTTTCTTTATATTGGGTAAATGTTGTTTTTGTTTTACCAATATTTCTTTACTAACATTAAAGTGACTCCATCGAAATCGATTCCAGAAATTCAGAAATATTAAACATAAATCAGCCCAACAGATATTTCAATGAAAATGAGACTTTCACGAACTAATTACAATGAGTAACACTTACCCGAAATAGTAACAAAACAAAATAAACAACGCTATAACGCTATATCGTCCAATCTAACAGTAAGAAAATGTTTATATAAAATTGATAATCTTAAAAATGTTCACCTTGACTCGAACACAAATCTAGACTACCACTTCTCAAAATGACAGATTCTTTGTAAATTTTTATTCCGTCCTCTCTCCTCCTCTGCCACTTTGCGTCTGCTTTGCTTCAGCTTTAGTCACCCAAAGACGTCTTTCTCCAATTTACTTCCTGACTCAGTCAGAAAAAATGCAGTCAATAAGTAAGAAAGCAGTTTGGAAAAGAGATTCAGATTCCTCGGCAATGTTGACTGTTTGTCCCACAAAAGCCATAAAGGAAAAACGGTGCCCACGTATAAAGTCTTCCAGTTTTGTAGTTCAATTTCATGCTCATTATTTCTGATGGCTTTTTAAAATGTTTAAATGTTGGAGAAACAGTTTTTGCAACCTTTACAAACAATTTGTAATAAGCATATCATGGAGTTTGATTGAGAAAATAGCCCTTTTGGGTTGGTAGTTGATTGGAAGTTTGTCCAGAGTAAAAGCGCATTGTTTTTTAATTAGTTTATTTTGTTTGTGGACAGGATCCCGGTGAGCCGGATGCTAAGGGTCGGATGTATGCATATATTAATTAGGATACTAGGTTTTAGTATAGTTATAGTACGACGCTTTTATTATGTTGGATGCCTGTTGGTTTACTAATGATAACTTGAAAAGACAGCGTTACTAAATTCATATATCTACGTTTTAGTTCACTTTTTTAACAGTCAAATGGTTTCCACCATCGCCAAGTGCAAACTAGATGATGAAAGGTTGAGAAAAAATCATCAAAGGAAAAGAATTAAGAGAATAAAGGTAGTAGGATGAAGTTTCTGTGCCCAGCGAGTAAAGAAACTCTTCTAAATTGAAACTGCAAAAGTTCAACAGTCAATTTTACACAAATAAGCCAATCAAAAAGTTGTTTACGACAAAGAGAAGAATAGAAGAAGCTGTTTAATTAATCTTGGAAAACCCAATTTGCAGAAACTTGCACATCAAGAAAACTAAACTTAAATTTTAATAGAAACTGCGGAAAAGTTATTGGATACGTATCAGCGAGGCCAGCATTGGATATAACACTTATTTTTGCTTCAGATTCTCCAATTTCAGGTCATTTTAAATATGTAAGACACTTGCAAGTTTTTGTCTCGGTAGCCTCTACAAGTTGCAGAAACCAATAAACAAAAGATTCAAGTTTCGAGAGAAAGTTTAAACTCATGGATCAAAGAAGGACTTTGAAAGGGGTCGGATTTATTAGCTAAGCAAGACAATAGTTGAAATTTGAAATGTCTTAGCTATTTTAAGGATGCAAAGTATGTCAAAGAAGTTGTTGGAAATGAATCAACTGAAACTGGCATTTCATCTCCTGATGTTTCACTTTACTGAAATTAATAAAAAAGGTCACCAGCAAGGTTTGAATCATTGCATCCTACAAACCAATTAGTATTTGGAAAGCGATTGCCGATACAGAGAATATGCAGTTGTTATAAATCAAACGGTAGCTCGATGACAGGAATTGTGGTTTTGTTTGTGAATATTCTGTTACAAAATTTCTGTAATCAGTAGTTGTCATTCCCATTCTGCCGGATATTATTCTGTTTGCTACCGATATCACGCAGCTAGCGAGTGAGTTAGTGTATTTTATGTACAATTTTCTTACAGTTGCATGATTTTGTCGTAGTGAACCATTTAATGAAAGTGAATGTCGTTGTTGTGGTAGTGTGATATTTATGTTACTGTTGACTGTGCATAGTTTGAGGTGACAGTGTTGCAAGAGTGAGAAGTGATGTCGAAATCGGATTTTAATTAAAAGCATACTAGTCAGTCACTCCACAGGAAAGTCGTTTTGTTTTTCTTTTCCAAACTGAAAGAGGAACTGAGAAGATCCTAACATTTGAAACGTCTTATTTCGCTGAATTTCAAAATGTCCACCAAGAATTGTGTTGGTTGAGCTAAACGTAAATCTAGCAAGACACCTCTACTTCGACCTTTCCAAGTTTTTTCTTTCCAATCATCCAAACTACAACAACAATATGGAACCACATTTCTCACCCAGAATGCCTTTCTTTGTACATATTTCGTCAAAAATCCCAAGAGAGCTTGGGGGTGTGTCAGAAGAGAAAAATGTAAATAAATAAAAAATAATCAGATTACATTTAGATTGGATTTAGAGATGCATGAAAAAGTAGATTGGTGTACCTTTACAGGAAACGAGAAAGTCGAGAGGAAGAAAACTGACTAATGTGGGAACCATGTTTTCTTCGCGTCTCTTCCAGAGCAGCTACAACTGAATGGAGAAATTGGAGAAAATAGCACATGGAAGCAACAAACATTGGCTGAGAATATGTGACAACATTGAGAATAGTGTGGTAAAAGGAAAGAAATGGTCGAGAGGGTGAAAACAGGTAAATCCTATTTTGAGACAGCGTAGGACTTGATTTGATCATGTGCAAACATATGAGCAAAATTTCCATTTTGGCGAATCAGAATTGGACTTGAAATTGCGAAGTTTGTGTAGGAGTGTGGATAGTGAGATTGGGAAAAAGTTCTGTTTGTAATCAGATACAATATTTTGGATTAATACAGTGAATAATATTTGTTTTTTCACATGGAGGGTTTATGAAATTCAAGAGTACCTGGATTTTTATATGAGTCTGTTTCACTACTGTGCTTCTTGCAGAGGGAATTACTTTAGGGTTTACTTTTTAGAGAATATGGATAAGATATGTGGATTTGGTATTTTTGGAAGCATAATGAAATTCAGATTTGAAGGTCTTTTTGCATTAACTCAGTTGCAGTAAGGTGTTTTCCGTTTGTAGATTACTATGTTTTTCAACTACCTTAATGAAATTGTTACCAAGTTTATTATCTACGAAGAATAAATATATGTGAGCCAGTTTGTTTCAACTCGGTCGATTTTTAATTCGACTCACCACGGTTCCGGCATCTGCAGTATTAACCACAAAAACCTGCATCTTATCCTACCAACAAATAAGTTTCTCCCTATGTTTGTTCTAATTTAATACTACACATAAAATTCAATGTGCAATGGTTGCTTATTATGCGGCAAAGTAATTCAATGTAGTAATTCAAATGGAATAGCTTGTTACAATAAGGAAGTACAATAAATTGAATGTAATACCGGATTTACTTTGTTGCTTTGAATTGCTCAAGCTCCTTTTCAGAGCCAGAGTCACGGTTTTGGTTCTGCTCTGCAATTTGGATTTATTTTGAGGATACAATTTTGTTTGATTGGCTTTCTTTTAATCGGACAAAGTTTTATTTTAAGCTATTTTATGCCGAGTGCAAAGTTTCGAAGCCTGAATATTTACAAAACATGGTTGTGAAAGGATTACAAGAAAGTCTTTTTTTAAAGGATTAAACTGCTGCAAGACTAAAGCAGGTTTTGGTATGGAGAAAGTTTTTGTAAGCTGGAACATTTTTAATCAGGCTAGATACAGAAGACAACGAACTTAAGCACCTTAATACAATTACTTAAATTCTTGTTTTTTGTTTTAAATAAAACTTTTGAAAAGGAAATTGTGTTAGTATTTATTTTAATCCGAAGTTGTTTAGTAATTAATTAGGAATAATTGTTAAGTTAAAAAAGGATAATGAAAAAAATCGAAACCGCAAAAAAACACCTTATTTGTTAGTGAACCATCTCAGTCAACTTGTAAAAGATCAATTGGATGCCGAATCGTGAGCACTTTTTATGTATAAAGCTCACGAGTTTAACCTTCTGGTACACTTCTTTTTTCCTTTTATGATTAAGAACTGCATGGGAAACGAAATATGAAGACTGCAGTGAGGGTCAACATTTTGGCAAGGGTTGAGATAAAAGTCTTATTCTCTTACTCATTTATTTGCAACTTAGGCTCATCGGCTGGTGGGTTTGCTTAGAATTGGTTTGTTAAATAGTGTTGGCTGTTCATCTCAAAACAATCTTTATTGTCTCGTTACGCAACCGAAAGCCATTTCCGGCTGTGAAAAAGACCGAAAGTTGTGGAAAGCTGCTACGAAGGTACCGTGAAAGAGGTTTTCTTGACGAAGCTTAGCACTTTTCCAGTCTCTAAATGTTTTCAATTCATGGGTTAATTTCAATACGGTATAATGCGTTTGTGCTGGGGCCGAAAGATGGTCATAAGAATTGTGCTTTATTATAACTGCTAATTGGAATGGACTGTAAATTGTTGGGCTACTGCTGGTCGATATTTAATAATACTATAATGGAACTCGGGCTTACAATTAGTAGCCTTCTAGAAAACACGGCTCTGACAATTGCGGAGAAAGTCCACCTGCAGAATATTACGTAAATTCATTTACGAGTTCAAATTTTCCTGTCTTTGTCTGTTTTTTATATGAGCAAGATCTTCAAGCTAGTAACAAGTTGTCGTCTTTTTATGAAAAATGCTTTTCGTGGAAAACAAAATTCCGGTAAATCGAAAAAATGCAAATGATTCCCCTCAACCATTCGATAAGAGTGTGGTTGAAACAATGAGACAAATGAACTGTATAAGATAACATTTGCAATACAAATAGTACTTTGAATGACTACGAAGTCCATCCTCTCTCACTTTTACGACTATTTTCTCGTCTTTGTCTTTTACGCATTCATGAAATTCAACATCACAGCGCCTGCTGGCAGGAATAATAAACCACGACTCAAGATTAAAGCCAGAAACAACAGCGGCAGAAGACATTATTCCTATGTATCCATTTATGTGCAGTTCTAGTTTTATACGCAACAGAGTGGCCAAACATGTTGAACAGTGAGTTTTAGTGTACACTTACAGTGGTCTCCTGAGGACTNGAGTGGCCAAACATGTTGAACAGTGAGTTTTAGTGTACACTTACAGTGGTCTCCTGAGGACTGAAAACTTTGGACAATGTTAAGCATATTAAAGTGAAAATTTCAAACAAAAGTTAGCAAATTTATTATTAGTTTGAGTTGTTACTGCTTAGTTAACCATGGAGTAGCTTAAAGTAAGAGATGTGATTTCTATAAAGGAATGCCAGCGGGCTTACTTGGTGAATTACATAAGTCATTTTAGTCAAAAGATTATGTAGTTAGCGAACTGGGGAGGATAATCTGATATTGCGATTGTAGGAAAATGATGCACACTATTTTTGTTAAATAATTAAAGACCAAATAAATCATTATCTAGAAATATGTGATGGTGAAAGTTTCGGAAGGAGAAAGTGATGGAGAACTAACGAGATGTGATGCATTGAGGAAGAGCATACATAAATATCCCTAGAGTTGAATTATTATGCGGAGCACGTTTCTATGTTTCGTTGTCCGGCTTTTGGTTTTCTCAGCACGCAGGAAGAAAGGTCAATTTTTTTTGTGGTGCCTGATTTTTACGATAAGGATTTGCAGTGGTGGGAGCAGTCAGAGTTGTCCATTTGTATTTTTGGTAGCGACATGATAACGACAGGTGCACTAGATAAGCTAAACATAGAACTTTCACTTGAACTTTCAACACATTAATAGCATCTCAAAATACCGGTTTCAAGGTTAGTCATGAATATGTCACAAAAAGACACGTGGTTTTGGCAATGTAGTGATTTTATTTTCAAATTCATCTTATTTATAGAGTTCTGATTTTGAATTGCACACTCTGGAATCATTCGTAATTGTAGTAATAAGCAATATCATTCCACAATAATGAGTTGGTGTGACCGAAACGTTGCTCAGATTGCGATTTTGCATTATAATTTATTTTATTGTCCTCTGTAAAAAAGAATACACAAAAACGATTAGATGATTTGAAAATGTGTGGGTGTATAGAAAACTGCAGAACTGTGATGAGACGGCGAGAAAACGGAACTTGCAACAACCAACAGTATATGTATGGTCTAAAGGAAATTCGCAATGACGAAGATAGAACATAGTGGAGACCGGATATTTGCTCCAGTTTACGGATGAGAAAGTCTTGCACAGTGTTTGTGTTGCCTTTGTCCAATGGTACGCACTTGTGTTTCCTGTGTTATGTAAAGAGTGTCATTCGTAATTGTGACATGTTTTGTGGGTTTATTCCTTGGACGGAAATTGAAATGTGGAAGCTCGACATGGGAATCCAGGCAGTTGGTAGAATATCTTCTGATTAATTTTTTTTTTAGTCTTTTTTGGCAATAAGAATCTCAGTCTACTCCACAATTGGTATTACATGGAAAGATTTACCTGTTTTCAAGGCAGGTGAAAATACGAGAATGATCTTTCCTTCATGTAAATTAAGAAAAAATTAATAAGTGGAACAGGAAGAAATCCTGACAGCTAATTTTCACTAAACTCAATTGACGTCGGCAATTTTACTCCGTTTCAATTACCATAATATTTTGCGTGAGCGTGACAGATTAATCCAATGATCAACCTTTCGCATTGTTCCCTATGTGCATTGTGTGTTGCAAATTTGCAATTCAGATTTCGACAAAACTAGGAGAAATTGGATTCGTGGTTGTATTTTATCAGTTTTATGAAGGATGAATCGCTCAAAAACAGGGTGAGTGAAAGTGTGAGTGACACCAGGATCCTCTGTCTTTCTAAAACGAGGAAGTCGAAGTAAACTTGTGATACTTTTCTTCTGTTGATGTGTGTTTGGAGGAAAAGTCCCACCGAAGTGAGACATTTTGTGGAATTGAAATTGACGAAACTTGTAAACTGTACCCACTGACATTAACACTTACTATTCCTGTACAAACACAGTATAAAGTGCCAATAGAGTTTGCATACTTCATAGATTAGAGGTGTTGACATGTCAAGGTGCACCTATGCAAATTCTAAAGTGTTTTCAACATTCATGTGTCCGTTTCGGTATGCATGATAGCCTTAAAAATCCTCTGCCACTTTTTTAGTGCATTCCTAATTAATACCCGGGTGAAATTAAAACTGGATTGCAAATATTATAGTTCTTTGTCTTACCTCATTTTGATGAGACAAAGACACTGTAAAAAAAAGTGAGCTGATGAGATTGCTATTCCCAAAAAGCGGTTTGATTTGATTGGAGCATATTTCTGAAAACATTGTTTTGTTGCTTCTCCTACGCCGGCTTCTCCTCCATTTAATATTTATTTGAATTTGTTACTTAATTAAACGCTAATA